>NDGM011182993.1:0-24423 GCA_002564305.1 Octomys mimax | reverse complement strand
GAACTCAGGACCCTGTGCTTGCCAGGCAAGCACTTATTCTACTGAGCTATCTCCCCAGCCCTAGAGGCAATTATTAAAGATACTAAACTATGTTGTAAGCAAGTCTATTGGTTGCTTTTAGGGCTTCATAATCTATGTTGAGCAACATAAATCAATTCATGTAATAAAAAAAGGAAATACACTAGCTGCAGAAGGATGGAATCCTTACAGCTCCTGTTAGAGATAAAAGAATTTCAAAAGGTGCAGAGAAGAGGGGGAATTAGGTCATTAAAATTAGTACCTGGGTTCTCTTGACTTCTTTCTTTATATCTTCAGACATCAAAGCAAAAGCTGAAGGAAAAAAAGGAACATTTTCTCCATTACAATTAGCAATTTAGGTTCACTCTCACATTCAATCATTTTGCTTATAATGAAGAAAAAAGATACTTACACCAGACACATTTTGCTCATTTCTAAGCAGCTGCATCGCTGCAAATTAGTATTGCTGTTTTTCTCATCTCAAACCCAAAATTATTCATCAATGTAAAGTCAACATGCTTTGGCTACCAAGCAAAAGAAAGAATATCATCAAAGAATTTAGTATCTGTATGTCCCCTATGTGTCTATATATAAACCACACACACAACACAGATGATTTTAAATATCTCTTTGCATCCTTGATTCTGATACTTTCTTAATCAAGAGACAATGCCCAAGAATCCAGCAGGAACTACAAATTTCCCCCTCCCCATCACTGCCAAAGCCTGGCAAGGCAATAGAACTAAATTTGGAGCAAGCTTTTTCCTAGGCACTGCAAGGTTAGCTGTGCAGTGCTGCGCATGCAGTTCAGTGTGGTGCAGGCCCTGCTGATGGCAGGATAGCAGGGAGTTTATAAAACCCTATTAAAGTGGCAGGCAAGAAAGCAAGGAAAATAACCTCCTCATTTAGAATGATTTAGTGTCTTTCTTCTTGGGACCAGGAGATGGCTCAGTAGAATAAGCACTTCCCTGGCAAGCGCAAGGGTCTGAGTTCAATCCCTGGTTCCGCCAAAAGAAAAAAAAAAAACAAAACGATTTAGTGTTTTGAGTCAGCTCCTATAAACAGGCAAAGAGCCCCACATTTAGGCTCTATATTAAAAATAATGAAAACAGTGTTATTATGGATAGCTAAGTCAGGTAGAAATATTATAGGCAGTCAGACGGGGTGAGGCTCTGGAGAGGTCAATGCAGGAAATAACTGTGGATGGAGGTGCATTCACCGAAGGCCAGGCTTCAAGAGAAAAGCAACTACTCACCCATATGCTTCCCCTAAGGATGAGCAGCAGTGATTAATATTTCAAGTAGGCATCAATCACCTTGGGGTGGAAGATCAAACCTCCTTAACCCAGCCCTTCCAGGAAAGGCCTTGTCTGCCCACGTGAGCTTGCTACTTGACTTGCTTCCCCATTTGACCCTCATTTAATCAATATTACCCTAGTGACTATACTTGTTGTGTACCAACGTATTGATTGACCCTAGTTTTGTCCCACCTCACACTCATCCTATGATTTGCCCTTGGATCAATATTACCTAAGCAACTATACTTATAATCTTATGGATTATAGTTCTGTCCCACCTTAAGCCTGCCTCACCATCAACACTTTGCTCAATAAACACCCTTGACAAGCAAGACTGGCAGACAACCCACTTTCCAGACCCCTTCTGTCCCTCTCAGAAGCTTTCTCTCAATAAACTCTTCCTACTCTTAACCTCTGTTGTTCCTAGAATGCATTCCTCAGTTTTAGAGAACACAAACTCGGCATAGCAGACATCTAGCAGATTGGGAGTTTCATTCCCTGTAATCAATGTGGCAAGAAACAAAGCAAAATAAGCCAAACAGGAAGCAAAATAAGCCAAACAGGAAGGATAATAAACAAACCTTAATTGTACAGTGCATTTCTCCTGAAGAGCCAAGAAGAAGGCATTTGTAAAGGGGCCTTTGCCCTTGAGTAAAAATACATTGAAAGGGTTGAAGAGGCCACTGGGCAGCCACAATGGCGTACAAGGAGTGTCAGTGTGGGGCATCCTAGGGCACAGAGCAGACTAAACTCTGATGCAAAGAATAACTCTATCGGGGCTAGGGAGATGGCTCAGTAGAGTAAGTGCTTGCCTGGCAAGTGCAAGGGCCTGAGTTCAATCCCCAGTTCCACCAAAAGAATAACTATCTATTGGGATCCCTTCTATCTAATCCCTTTCTGTGCCC
The DNA here is from genome assembly GCA_002564305.1 of Octomys mimax. Lineage (NCBI taxonomy): Eukaryota > Metazoa > Chordata > Mammalia > Rodentia > Octodontidae > Octomys > Octomys mimax. Next base: position 22,203 of record NDGM011182993.1, on the reverse strand, counting down.
AGACATTCACTGTTTCAAATTCTCCATTAACATTTGCTCAAAGGAAATAATCTACAACATAGTAACATTAAAAAAGCAAATGACTAACAAGGTTAAATCATTTCCATTTCCAGAATGACATTTCAAAGGCAGGACAAAATTGAAATCTAAGCTAAATGAACCTAATGTGTGGAATTAGGTAAATGCAGATGGACAGGGACCTCCCTGAGACCACCTCATCTAAAATAGTAAGTCTCAACTCCATGTGCCTCTTATCACCTCTCTCTGGCTCACTTTCATCAGACACTTTATTGCTAAATGACATATATGCTTGTCTATTGTTTATCTTACACCTTATCTCTATAAGGTTAGCAGAATAATTTTATTGCCTGTTTTCCTTATACACCAAGAATATAGCAAACACACAGGAGTTCAATAGTGGTTGACAGAATAAATCCAACTTTTCTCCATGTTCTAGTGTTGTAGGCAGCTGAATTAGACAGAAATATTACACTCAGTCAGGCAGGGCTAGGCTCTGAAGGAGCCAGAATGGAAGGCAAGATACCCCGCCACTGTGGGAGAGACAGGCACTCCAACTGTGGGCCAGACTCAAGACACAAGATGAAAAAAATTCACCCACATTTCCCAAGGGATTGTTATATTCTAAATAGATATCAATCACCTTGAAAGAGCCAAGAGTCACTAATCCAACCCTCTACAGGAAAAGCCCCTGCTCTGTATTCATGCCTGCTTACTATGTGACTCAATTCCCCATTTGATCCTGACGTAATCAATTTTACCTCAGCAATTATATGCTGCTAATTATATTGGTTGACCATAGTTTTGTCCCACCTCAAGCTCACCTAGTGAGTTCCCATACTTCCCACTTTGGACCTGCCTTGTGTTGTGAATGTGTGCTATAAAAATCCCTAGAGAAGACAGGTTCCTTGGCAACCTGCTCGGGTCCCCTTTTGTCCCTCTCTCGAACGGACGCTTTCTTTCCCCTAGTAAATATATTTGGCTCTTAACTTCTGTTGCTCCTAAAATTTATTCTTCAGTTTTGAAGAACATGAACTCATCCCAGATATATTTCAGGTTGGGAGTGTCTTTCCCCTGTATCATCAGAGTCGCACTGCTGAAGAGATTCTAACGCTGGACAACACCAGCCCAGTAGGATGAAGAAGGTCAGTGCATCTGCCAAACTATTTCCACTATGGTCTAAAATTCATGTTCTCACGTTTTACACACACAGAAAAAGCAAAGCCCAAATCATCAAGTTCTAAGAAGAAAAAAGAAATTTAACTCCAAATAACATCTTTATTCTTCAGGTATGTATATTTTGGTTTTCTTTTATTTCATTTACCTCCAACATAGTATGCACATTTAAAATCTTGAAAAAGATATCAAAACCAGAATTATTTAATAAACATCAGAAGTTAAGCGTATGGCTTAGTGATAGAATGCACACTTAGAATGCTCAAGGCCCTGGGATCTATCCCGGCACCAAAATTAAATGAACAAATAAAAAACATCATACAGAGAAATAACATGTTAATATCTCTTAAGAGCACAAAATCTCAGAAAACAAGCTTCTGAGAATCCATGGGATATTAGAAACTGTGGTCAGACTAATACATGACTGTGACTAAAAAACTCATAACCTAATGAGTAAATTATCTCTGGAGTAGAATTTCTTCTCCAAACATGGGTAAAGATCTCTGAATTAGAATTTCTTCTTTAAGTAAAACTACTTTCTAAGTTTAACAGTTTTAGTGACATGATCTGATAACTCCTGTTTATTTTCACCTTACCTGTTTGCAATGCCACCTGGCTATGGACTGTGGGTACACAAAAGCCCTTGGCCCTTAGACTGCAGACCAGAGGACAGGAAAGGAATCTATTCTACAGTGGGTCTGACAATTACTGCATCACCTTTTATAAGAAAAAAGCTAATATTATTTGACAAGTCTTCAAGCTAAAGAACTACATATTGCTAAGATACTGCCAATAAACCAAGCAAGTTGTATAAACCCTGTTTACTGAAATCAAGACACCATTCCTTTAGACAAGGCTCAGCTGAGTTAAAGTTAAATTGGATTCTAGCTCTATCCCAAAATACACAGATCTAGAATTTTTTAAAAATCCTTTAAAACAAAAAAAGCCTGACATTTCTTTCCCATCACTCTGCTGTGAAATTAAAAAATCCCTTTTCCCATGACAGATATAAATTATATAATATGGACAGCAAAGAGCTAAGAAATGTATCAGGTGTCTTCAGTCATAAGGATAAGTCATACGGCAAAATAATTCCCATTAAAAGAATATTTTCCTTAAAGGCACCAGTTGGTTTTATCTTTACATTTCTATAACCTAAATCAAACAAAAGAAATCACCAAGAAACCAAATATATTTTGAAAACACAGGCTATGTATACCACTGGTAAATCTAATCTTAAAATAATGAATCATTTGCAGAATTCCTACAAACCAATCTCGGTTTCATGGAAGTGAAGGAGAAAAGATGCAAACAGATGAGGAAAGTGAGAAAAATTAGCAAGTGAGATAGGAAACTGCTAGTTCCCTCCAACAATTCTAACAAGAAGACTTCATTTTGCAATGCTTAAGATTAGTTATAGATAGTAAAGTGTGAATGCCTTAAAATTTTTTACTTTTGTCCTCAAATTATTTCTAAACACAAATGCTTTCATCTTCATAAAGTCAAAAGGTAGGTCACTGTGCTTGCTTCTTTTTTTTCCTTTTTCAAAAATTTGTATATTCTGAAGGGATGCAAATTATATGTTAACTAAGTGAGCAAGGTGGGATATATAATAGAGAAGCTATATAAATCACAGTACAATATTATGAAGTTTGGGAACCATAAAGTGTACTAGATTGATACACAATTCTCACTCTAAAAGTTGTCACAAGGCCTGAATAGGAAGCTTCACGTTTGTATGAAATGTCCAGTATTTTAATGTGCCACAACAGACTTCATTTTTCTTTACTATTGAAATCTGCCAATTTATTTTAAAGAAAGTGTTCACTTTACATGAATATCACGGACCTAGGGTAACAAGTGAGGGAGAGAAGACAGACAGGAACCCCAACCTGTCCCTACCACCACTACCAAAGGAACACACAACAATGACCACCTGGTGCTCAATGGCTGCTGTTTGGGTTCATGCTAACTTCGATATTCACTAAGGGAAAACACTGTTGAAGCCTTGGTGTTGGTGCCACAGTGTGCAGTTGGAGAAATAATCCAAGGCAGATCTGGCTTTTATATGCCAAACTACTGTTTAAAAGTAATTTTCTCTTTTCTGTTTTCAACATGAGTTCTGGCAAATGACTGAGAACTATATTTAAAGTGCAAATCAGGGCAGGCAATAGAAATTAGACCTTTTGCACAATAACTTTAAATAACTTAAGATGACGAATGTGTTAGCATACCTATACAGAGAGATAAATCAAGATTTTATGACAAACCTGGGACAAAGATTTAAAGGCTCCCCTTGGCCCAGAACGCAAGAAAACTCGAGAAGTTAATCACAATGCATTTAAGCAACACTACTCAACTGTCTTTTCTGCTTTCTGTGAAGGGGCAAGTGACCCCTGTCTCAAAGCAGGCAAGATAACTGTTCCTCTTAATTCTTGATTTGATTTTGTTCCTATTCTCTTGATTTTTCTTTCCCAATTCTCTGAGTATCATCTATCACAGACACCAAATGAAATCCAAAACAAAACAAAAACCACTAAGGCACCAAATGACACCCTCCAGAGGGGTGCTGCAGGGGCAAATGAGAAGATACATGAAGCTGTTAGTGACCAGCTTGGCACACGTGAGAGCTTGGACATCAGCTGAAGGCCTGCTGGTAAGCAGGTTAACAGGGACTTGGTGGTGGGTAAAGCCCAATGCAGTGGCTTGGCAGCCCAGGCTAAATCTCCAGGGGCACATCCTGGCTGCGGGCAGCAAGTACCCTGCCTGGTTCAGGCTCCTCAGTGCCCCTGCACACAGTCTCTTCTGACACACTGTGGGAGGAAACCTTTGGGGCTCCTTTCTCCTGTGACCTACTTACAAAAAGAAAACATTTCCCCTATGCAGCTCCAGGGCTCCCGTCCCTGGAGCTCCCATCCCTAGAGCTTTCCAGGTTTAATTCCAGGTCCTCAGGAGGGGCTCTTACACTCCAGAATGCAGATCGCATAGCCAGTTTGCTTATTTCCCAATTGCATGCTTTGTAAGTAATCCATGGCAGCTGAAGGAATATGCAAAAATCAGCACAGCTAGGTGAGAGGGGAGGGCGCTTGCTTTTTCTTATTTTCCTGGGACAAAGCCCCTATCCCTGCAGTTTTAGACACATGGGTTGCAGCCCCATCTCCCACAACAGGGTACCACCGACCCACTAGACCAAGCGTGGAGGTCTTCTTCACCTACACTGGGGCTGAATGACAGAACCAGCCCAGCAGGCAGCAGAGGAGCTGCTGAGTTTACTCACTAATGGTTTAGTGAGTATAGTGAGTCTTACGACCGACCGGGCAGGGCAAGTGCTAAGCACTGTAGGTGTCAGCAGCTATTGTCATTATCATTATTCACTTACATTTTGATCCATTCATGGGATAGGAGTCACTCTGTGTCTGCTATGTGCTGTGTTTTATACACTACAGTGGGAAACTGAAGAACAGTTTTGGGAGCTTCAGGCTCATGCAGAAGACAAATCAGGTAGCCAACACCCAAATGCAGAGAAACCTCTAATGGCAAGTTCTTCCCTGGTGAGTCCCTAGGGAACCTGAGGGGAAGGTAAGGGCAAGGACTACAGGACAAGGGGAAGGGGGGAGGAGAAGGGAGGTCCTACAGAGGGGGCCCCGCTGGGAGAGAGCTCAGGGCACTGCCTGAGGCAGCAAATTCCACTTCAAGTGCAAAGCCAGAGGCCCTGAAATGAATTTAGGTACACAGTGTGGAGGGCTGCAGAGAGAAGCCAGGGACCCAGGGGAAGGGGTTGCTGGACCCCAGGAGGACTAAGGTTAGGGATGACACTAAGAGTAGCAGGGGCCACACCATGAAGAGACAGGGCTTGGGAGTGTAGTATTTAATTTGTGCATGAAAAGCTTTTGAGGTATGTGTGGAAAAGAACACCATGGTGGGCTCTGTGATCCGGAGAGGTTTCTGGAGGCAGAGTATTGAATAGCTATGGAGAGACAAAAAAAAGAACACAAACAAGCCAACCAGTTTGCCATAGTACCACAGTCAGGCAAACAGTCCTGGCCTGAGTTGAGGAGGGGCAGTGGCCCGGCACAGTGGGCTGTGAAACCGAACAAGTAGAAACTCCAGCTTCAGGAAGATCCTGCGGAAGAGAGAGCAGCTATGAGAGACATATCCAGAGCAGCTATGAGAGACAGCTGATTCCAGGCTTCAGGTCCCTGCCATCAGCAGGCACTCAGGGGACAATCTCCCACAGCAGCCAATCCCGGGGGAGATGGAGCCCAACAGAGTGTGAGGTAAGAGGTCCCAACACTGGTGTCTCACAGAATGAGGGACTAAAGCCACAAGACTGGATGTACCTAGTGGGGAGACCAGTAGGACCAAGGACCAGGGCAGAAGACTCATCTCAGAAACAAAAGACTCATCTCAGGTACTCACCTCAGGTACAAAACTGCAAAGGAGACAAAGGAATGGCCAGGCTGAAGGCAAGCAAGACAGAATTCAATTACACAACTGTTTATTTTAGGGATGCTTTCTTCTGTGTTTGCAGTGCTAGGAGGCTGAACCCAGGGGTACAATTCCACTGAGCTACATCCAGGGCTCTTCGTTTTTCATTTTCACATGCAGTCTCACTAAACTGCCCAGGTGAGACTTGAATTGGTGATCCCTCTGCCTCAGTCTCCAGAGGAGCTGGGATTACAGGTGTGCACCACCATGCCTGGCTGAGAACGCAATTGTTCAAGGAATTTTTAAGGAGCTTTTTCAAGGAGCTGTGTCCCCACTACCACAAAGTACAACAGAAAGTTGCCACAGCACAGGAGGGCTGAACTCCTCCTCGCCTTGCTTGACTCTTTTTTTTTTTTTTTTTTTCAGAACCAGGGATTGAACTCAGGCCCTTGCAAGGTCAAAACAGAGTCAACTCAGACCACCTAGGTTTAAATCCAGTAACCTGGCACTGAGTTGAGCAACTCCAACCTAGAGGTGATTTAACTTCTCTGAGCCTGCTTTTCTCCCTGGAGAAGAGAAAATGAAATAAGAAACAGTCGATGTATGCTCAGGTTCAGCGCAGTACTTGGCCTACAGTAAAACCTAAAGAGCCTTTTGCTCTTGTGACAAACAGCAAACATGGTGGGCAGCTAGGCAGGAACTTAGGGCACCCAAACGGGGCTACCGTATTTTCACAACAGGCACTGTGCCTTTACCTTCCTTCTTTGTTCATCTCATAAATAAAGCACAAACTCCTCCATAAACCACCCTCAAGGATCTAGAGAAGATAAATTCAACATGATATATAAAAAGCCTTGACTTTACGGGAAGTAATGATGTAAACTAAAATATATCACCTTTTATGTTTCGTAACATATCCTTTTAGGAGTGAAGATAACTCATATTCCTAAGAGAAAAAGGCACTTTCATACCCAAGATATATGCAAATCATATCTGATGAGACTTAGACTCATTTTTTCTTTCTCTAAACCCAAAGCTTTACATCACACAGATAGACTGCTTCCTTCCCCAACTTGTACCAAATCCCTGGTACACATACAGTGTGAGCAAAAGCTTCAATAAATTTATTCTGTCAATCAAGTCTTATGCCCTTAAAAAAAGAGAGGGCCAGGGAGGGAAAGAGAGAGGGAGACAGAGAGAAGAGACACACAAAGAGAGACAGAGAGAGGGACAGGGAGAGGGAGAGGGAGAGGGAGGGGGAGAAGAGGAGAAAGAGGGAGAGGGAGAGGGAGAGGGAGAGGGAGGGGGAGAAGGGGAGAAAGAGGGAGAGGGAGAGGGAGGAGGAAAGGGAGAGAGAGAGACACTTGAATTGCCAGCTGGAGCCATAACCCCAATCGCCTCCACAGATGGACCTCTCCTCTGAACTCCAGGAACAAACAGCTACTGCTCACTCACATGGAACTTGAAGCATTTCACTTGTACCCCACAATCAACTTGTCCAAAATGTATCAGCCTCATCTCCTAAAATTAAAAATGCATTTCAGAATAACACCTGAGTATTTAACACAAGAATGCACACCTAAGATTTATTACTCTTGTTAAAGTTCTGGTTATGCATATTTAGCCAAAACATTTTTTTTCTAAATCTTGTCCTCCTCCTTAGGGCCGAACACAGTAAACAGCACACCATCCAGAAATCTGTGACTCAGCCTTGCTCCCACCCTTTCCTTCAGCCCACTGTACCCAATCAATCACTGCCCCTATGAGATTCTCACTCCACCAACGCCCTCAAGGTTCCCGGGGCAGGCTGACAACCTCTAATCCCTGTTTCACAGGACAACCACAGCGAACTTCGTAACATGGAAGTCAAATCGTGTATTGCCCTGGGACATTCTTTCAACACAGTGCAGAGCACGTGGCTGGCACAGTCCTACCTCCACAAGCCCCAACCATCTCTCCCACTCCTCTCAAACTGTCCTTTGTCCACTGGATTCCTCCATCCCCAAGTTGCCACGCCCTCTTCTCTACTAAACAGTTTCTGTTTCCCCTTCAGGTCTCAGCAATATCACTTCCCCCAGGAAGGCTCTTTAAGCCCTTGCTCCAATGTTTCTCAACTGTCAACACTACTGTCATTTGGGACCTGACACTGGACTGTATGATAGAGTGGACAGAGCTGTCCTGTGCACTGTGAGCTCCTCAACAGCATCCCTGGCTCTAGCAGTAGCCCCTGCCACACCACCCAGAGACGATAAATGTCTCTAACAACTGACAAGTGTTCCGTAGGGTGCAAGATCATTCCTCTGAGAACCACTGCCCCACACCAGATGGAAGCCATATACATCTCCTTGGAGCTCGTTCTTGAAGTAGGATGAACTCCTCTTGCACAGAACTTACAGAGGTACAGTTGGTTTCTCTTGTAGCTGCTATCTAACATCACCCTCCCTTCTTCACCACCAGCTCCCCAAGGGTGAAGACAGACTGGGTCAGTCTTACTCCTGTAATGGCTCAACACTAAACACACAGTAGGTCCTCAAATTTTGCTTTGTACGTAATTGAAATAAATTTTTGGATAATGCTTCTTTTTAACACTATTTTAAAACCCCCTACCCTGATTCTTTCCTATCAGGGTGACTTATCTTTTTTCCCAACCACTCTTTTCCTCTTTATAAATAGTCTTCCTTTCATTAATTTTTTTTTTAAATTAACACTTTCTAATTACTAAGCCTTTTATACCAAACTGGATTTCTTTGCAGTAGCTTGGGGCACAGAACTCTGAAATCATGCTTGTCAGGGAGATGTGCAATCAGCACTAGGTGTGATGAACTCTGACACCCAGTACAACTTTTCCTTCCATCGTGGGGAAATAGGGTTAACTTAAGTGGACTCCTGTATACTGTTCCTAAGCAGGAATCTGCAGAATAATCAAAATGGACTACACATAGTACAAGAGGAAGACAAAACCTTTACCAGTTGCCTAATAAGTAGAGCTTGATTTCTACAAATTAGGCTAGCTTGCTTGCTTTCTGACATGTCCAATAAGAAACAAAAGTCCTGGCCCTTAATGCTCAGAATGAGGCCAGTTATTTGCCCTTGTTCCAGTACTGGGCCCACCATACTCGTCACCAAGGAAGGGTCAAGTCCACAACCAAGGGGGCTACGCCAACTTGGGAGTCCTGCATGGCAAAGAATTCATCCAGAGGGCTAAGATCTATGCCACTAATATCTGTGCATGGCTTAAGAATAAAAGAGGATTTTAAAAACAAAAAACAAGACAACTCGGAATTAGCTCTGACTCTTACTGTCTGAAAATTTCTGACACTGCAGTGAAAGGAAAACTGAGCAAGGCTTGGCTCAGAACAACAACAAAAATCATCCCTAATTTTGCCAGGTGCTAAGAAATACAATCTTGAATCATACAAAGAAGAGACAGGGATGTGAAAGAAAAAAGTTAATACCTGTTATTTTACCATTGGTTCAAATCAGCTTCTTCACAGGTATCAATCAGGATTAGGTTTGGCTTTATATAATTTCACACACTGCAAGACTGGAATCAGGTGACAGACATACCAGGCATGGTGCTTCACATCCATGCATTTGGCATCCAGGCTCCTTCTCTTTCTGCCTTACCATCCCCCCCCATGGCTTCCATTTTCCAGGTGACCTTTGGGCCACGATATGGCATCCATGGTTCAGGCATCAGATCCACATCACTGGCAATGAGGAGGAGCACTGAACAGCAAAAAGGTCTGCATCTCAACCGCATCAGCCACATTTGATGAGCTTGCCCAGCTGCCCTCCCCAGTAATCTATAGATGTATTTCACAGGCCATCCCTATTTGCAAAAGCCATTGAGAAATGTTCCCTATTGTCACCACTACCACATTTTTTTCCACCCAACCCCAATATAATCCCAATGAGCTTTGTTAGGAAAAGTAGGGACACCTGGCTATTGAGTAGGTAGTTAACAATCTGTACTACAATCAGATGCTGATAAGACTATTAAAGACCACAAAGATTTTTCTCAAAATACTTCAATAAATATGCTACAGCTTGAGGAGGAATTAGAATCAATCCAATCTTATATAAACTATCAAAATTATTTATATGTCTCAACTATTATCCTATGTTGCAACAAAATCCTAAGATCATGAACAGAGGCCACATCTTTACACACCTTATTACCTCTTCCCTAACATCAAAGTGAGCTCAATAAAACGTACTCATGATTTACTACAGACCTCGGAGAATGCAGCCTCCTGTTTGTACCAAACCATGAAAGCCGGTTCGCAAAGCACAAATGTCTCACAGGGACCTTCTAATGGGTTTTATGTCTTATTTATTGTGCTTATCTGACAACTTCACAAGGCTAACAGACATTTCTAAAAATGTATTGACATTTTGGCTCATACTGAATGTCCTCTGGTGTATTATCAAATATGGACAGTGCGAATATTCCCTTAGGGATAATAAAAAAATAAATACACATAGAAATACAGATATGCATTTTGGCCTACACATTGTATACACTATATGTAAATATTATATTTTCAGTACATAACTATTAAGTACAGTGCTAAAAATAAAATGCTAATTTCGGCTACCACCCACCCATTTCATTAGTTGCAAAACTTCCAGGCAACAAGCCAAGAGATGCAGCCAGCAGTCACCTAGTGGATTTCCGCTCTCCAGCCTCAAATTGTCCTACAGCTTCCCTCCTTGTAATGCTTTTTTCCATCAAGGATCTCGGTGGGGCCAACTCAATTGCTCCCTATGATAGATCACAGCCTTCCGGATCCAAGGTGCCCTAACATGTTTAATTACATTATTGCCAAATTAATCATGCGTATGAACAATTAATTACCAATTAATCTTACTCGAGTTTCCCACACTAACAGAGCACCCACAGATAGCTAGTGCTACCCAGAAGCAGCAAGTAAGGGTCTGTTCGTAAAGCTTAAATCCAAATGAAAATGAGCCGTCCACACTGGGTGCTGCTCAGTGGGCTAACCAAAGCAGTTCGCAACCACGCTACGCCTTTTTCTAAACCGCACCATTTTGCCATTTCTAAAAGTCTGAAATTATTGCCTTTCACGGGCTGGAAACTCAGGCAAGCCTGGGTCAGGAGATAGTGCCACTGGAATTGTCTGAGAAGGGCATCATTCCTCGCCCAAGCTTTGTAACTGGAACAAATCTCATCATAAAAGTCAACTGCGATGGTTTCTTCAACTTTTATCTTATCGTTCCCGGAGAAAGCAGGGCCCTGCCCTCGAGAGGAGAAACGAAAACGAATGTCTCCGTGGCAGCTGGAGCCCGGCAGGCACTGGGTGCAGACAGCTTCTTTCGGTTTCCCGGGCGCTCCGGGCACGAGGTCCGCGCCACGCCCGCTCCCCGGTGCCCGGCCCCTCTCGGCCGCACTTTCCGGACCCGCAGCGGGCCGGGGCCGCCCCTCGTCCGGGCCGGGCCGGGGGGCGGGAGGCGGCGGCGGCGGCAGGGGCGGGACCCCGCGCGCGTCCGCTTCCAAAGTTTCTGCGGCCGCAGTTCGCCCGCCTCCTGTGGGGGGAGCGGCGCCCCAGGCTCGGCCGCCCGCCAGCCTGCCCGCGGCGGAAGGAGGCAGAGAGACGCGAGTCCGGGGCGGCGGCCCGGACCCTGGACCCGGAGGGGCGGGCGCGCCCGGGTCCCACCAGGGCGCCGCGAGAGGGCGCTGCAGGGGACGGGACCGGACGGCCGGAGCGGCGCCGGCAGAACGAACTCGGCCACCCGGAGCCCCTGCCTTCCGCGCAGACCGGGACGCGGGCGGCTGCACCCGCTAAGCCCACGCCGCGCCCGTGCGCGCCCGGCGCCCGCTACTTACCCCCGGAGCAGGTGAGGAGCGCCAGCAGCGCGGGAAGCGCCGGGCGGCGGCCGCGGCGGGCGGGCGACTGCATCCCGGCGGCGGGCACTGCGCGCCCTAGCTGGGCGCGGGGACGGGAGACGCGCGGAGCTGCGCGGCTGCTGACCCTTCTCCGCGCTCCCCTCCTCCCTCCGGCTCCTCCGCGCCGGCTGCGGCCGCGCCCTCTGGCGGCCGGGAGCGGGAGCACCCCGGTGCCCGCTTCCAGCGCCCGCCTAGCTGGAGACTGCCGGGACCTTGAGGCCCGAGGGGCTGCGGGTCGAGGGCCGCCGACCTCTGCTGCCTCCGGCTCTAGTCTGGCCTGCATCCTCCTTCCTCCTCCTCGCCTACAGTCCCTGGCCCAGGCCTTAACTTCTACTTTAATGCCTTCGCACCATACTCCTCTCCTTGCCCGGACCCCCTCATTACTCCCAAAGAGCAGGAGGAGGGATCCCTGCTAATGGTAAAGGCTGTAAAAAAAAAAAAAAAGAAAGAAAAATTAGTAATTCAACTCTTTCTATTGTTGGCACCAATATTCTACTTTGATGAAGGTGTTCTTAATCAGCTCAACTAATTTAGTTAATCCTCCCTTTTACAATAGAGTTTAACCGGTAGCTTTGACATGGAATTTTTGCTTTTTATTTGTTTGGGGTTTTTTTTGTTACTTTTTTGTTTGTTTGTTTGTTTGTTTGTTTGTTTTGGGGTGGATTGGGGAAGGGGGGGGTCCCAGGAATTGAACTCTGGACCTAGCACTCGCTGGGCAGACACAGAGTATATCATTTTATTCAAGAAGCCTGACGAAAAGTAATTAAACTTGAGTACGAAGTAGTGGAATGGCGTGAGAAGGCTTCCCCCTTCAGCAGCGTCCTTGCTGTCCCCACAGCACTGTCACAGGGCTCAGACCTGGGAAAGCAGCCTTGAGTTTTATACTATGATCTCCGAGTTGCAGTGTCCCTCCCTTTCCTATTTAGTCGCAGTTGAGATGCCTTCTCTGGGTCTACCACTTCAGCTACCTACCTATGAAGGCCAGTTTCTTCTCTTGGGACTTAAAACATTTAACCATTGTTACGCATTTTGTGGAGACCAGTGGCAGCCCCAGGGGTATAAGTAAGTTGCACAGGAAAAAGAGAAGCAAGTACTGAATAAATGTGTGTAGCTTGAACCCCATAAACTTGAGTGGAACTAAAGAATTTAGGCTTGACTGCATTAAGATAGTATTGTCATTTTCCACACATGGCCGCTGAAATTTTGTTTTAAAGGAAATCTGGAGAAAAAGGATTTCTCTTTTTGTGGCTTACACTGACTTCTTAAAACCAGGAGCTTTTAGTATTCCCTGTGTTATCCATTAGGTGTGAATGCAAGTAGTGCCATTTTGTTCTATCTGGCCAAGTTTTATAACCCATGTAAATGCAAGTTTGATGGCCAGGAAAAGAAACATATTCATCCTTTTCATTTTTAGTGAAATGTTTCAAATTTGTGATTAGCTGTTTAAACCCTCATATTCTCAAGTCAGTTCTAAAATCTACTGCCCATTTGAACATTCTAGATTGTTTCCAATTTCCAAAGTAGAGCTTTCTTCCAAGAAGATTCCTTGCATGTGTTAGATATTTAATCCAAAAGTGGTTATGTTGACACAGAAGTTTGATGGTTAATCAAACTCAAGGGCCTTGTTCCACATGTGGTAGCAATCAATGTTTTCATCAAAATTTATCATGATAAAATATTATTAAGTTTCAGAACAGGGTGTGGAATTTTGGGCCCCCAGGACAATAGGGAGCTTCACTCTTCAATGAACTTGTGCTGGCATTCTTCCTTTCCACAACAGACAGTGATAAACCACAGCACATTACAAAGCAATCTCTCAAATGTTAATTGTAACTCACATTTGAAAAAGGATTACCTCTCAGTTACTCTAGTTCTATGATAAATGAGCTTGCTGAGCACTTTGTCTTCCAAATTCCAAGTTCAGAGGGTTTCCTAGAATGAATGTGCTCATGAGGACATTGACAGATACACAGTAAGATGCTGCTTGTAACACCAACTGTAAGGGGACAACTTTCAGTAGGAAAAAATAAATCTCAAACTCTGAAGAGTATGATTTGAAGAAGAGCGTGCAATAGTTCCACCTTCTTGGGGTGTACTTACTTTAATTCTGGCTTTCATTCCTTACTGGCTCCTGGGAGAATGCCACTTCCCTTTCTGGGAGCAGATGGGGAGCGGAGGGAGCTATCACTTTCAGGAGACCCTACTACAACATGATTAAAATAGGCTGGTGATTTGCTAAATAATTTTCTAAATATAAAAAGAGAACATGAACACATTTATAAAGTCATTGATAGCCAAAAATCAAATCCACATATTCCATATGGATGGTTTTTCATTTCATGACGATTGTAGGTGCAAAGGCAGAATCATTCATTCATTCATTGCATTGATAGTGAACTTTGACATATCATTTGCCAGGCTCCAGGGCAGATACAGAAAAGACATAAAAACATGGTGTTAAAGCCAAGAATTCATAATCCAGTTAGAAAGAAAAAATGTTCATAACTGATTTTAATGTCATGCATTAAATGCTATACGGTAGATGGGAACAGTTTGGAACACATGAGAGAAGAAAAAAAAAGCTCTCAAGTCCTTTGGAATTGGTCAGGAAAATAAAAAGTGGATTAACTGTAAAATCTTTTGTGGGAAAAATAGTGGGTTTCATGGCTGAAAAAATGAGGAGATCTGGCTTCTGGCCTACGGGACAGCACATAGGCGCAGCACCTATGTGGCAAATCAATCCAAAGTAGCATGGTAGGCAAGGAGAGTGGTGATAAGTACTACATTACTACAAGATCCTTGTTGGGCCCCTTTCTGTGATTTGAAGAGGGCCTCTTGGGCATCCTGTTCTGTTTCCAGCAAAGATCAAAGAACATAGGTTACCAACTAGGTGGTTCCCTAGAATAATCCCAGGAATGTGAAGCTATTGATGTGTGAGTCTTTGTTTTTGAAGACACAGTGGTATGAATGTTTCTCTGCAACAATGCACTATCTCCTAGAAACTTCTAATCAGAAATAGATGATCTACCTAGCTATTTTGGTCTCTCCTCTAAAGTCACGTATTCTCCTGTTCTTGTAAAGATGAGGAGTCACTTATAATGTGTATCATCAACAAGAGCAACAGGAAGTGTCTGCCTATGACATTTGTCAAGAACAGAAGGCGTGGAACATATCTATTCAGCAGATGACACAAAGAGTGTGGGTGGTTTTGGTGCTGTCACTAATAAGTAGTTGTTCATTTCACACAGCTACTTTTAGCTGTAGGATCCTGGCTAACAATATCAACAAAATGAACGCAAATTCTTCATGAACATGTCACAAACAATGTACATGTATAAGCCTTCCTGTGACATGGGGGTGGAGGGAGAGGTGCTTTCCTGGAGGAAATCGCATCTAGTTAGGAGGAACAAGACTGCTGTAAGTGGTCATGAGCCTGTGTACAACACATAAGTCCCTTGAAAAGCTTAGGGAAAAAGACAGAAGGACAGGAAAAGAAAGTCATCCACTGGGGGGCTGGAGAAGGCCTCCCAGAGCTGGCACAGTGGCAGGGAGGCTATGGGCTGATAAAGTCATTCCAAGAAGAGAGGACAGGCGAATGTTGCCATGCAGGCTCTGTAAGAGCTCAGAGACAGAAGGAGTTCAGTTTGTCACCATAAAATGATTATAAAGGGGAGGTAGTTAGGGCCCCATCAAGGAGACCTCAGAGCCAAGGCTAAGAAAGTAGACAGGAAAGACATTTGAGTAGGTTATGACAAAGCCTTCACTATAAGACTATATCCACAGTCTAACCATTATCACAGAACCTTGACTTATTTCAATGTGTAAGGAATGAGTGAAATGAAATTCTTCGAATGGTCATGTTCTGATGGATTGGACAGGGGTAGGAAACTAAGGAAAACTTACTAAAAATATTACAAGAAATACAAGCAAAGGTTAGGCACTCTTCCAGTGATTTCCAAATACATTATATCACTTCACCTTCACCAAAAACACAAAAAGGACTATCCTTATTCCCACTTTACAGACAAGTAAACTCAAGCAGATCAAGTACCAATAGCCAGAGCTACTTACAATAAAATAGTGCTCTTTAACAGACAAAGAAGGGAATCACCATGAAGGCATGACGGAGGTCAGAGCAATTGCACTTGTGAGTCCATCCTGGCTGGAGCTGAGAGAGATCACAGAAGGGGACAGATGAAGAAATTAATTAAAATGGAAATCTGCCAGAGGACAGAGGATGGAGTTTATGAAGAGAATGAAAGATCATCATCATGACTACTAATACAAATGATAGCTGCCCTTAGAATATCTACAGCAGTAAACAATAAACACTTCCAAAAGCATAGGCACTGTCCACAGTGCTCTACATGTCATATAATCTTTCATTAGATTCACCAAATAGCTTCATCACTATCATTCCTGTTCTAGGGAGGCCAAGTAATGGACATATGGACCCTGATTCTCTTAGGGTGACCCTGAGATGTTCTGAGGGTCCAGATTTGCAAGGACAGAATGATAGCAATACTAACATGTCTTTGCTCTTTTTCTCTTATATGGACTTCCCGCCAATGCAACAGAAGCAACAAGCAAAGAAATGTGATGGATCTTCATAGAGCTAACCCAGATAGTGACGCTGAACCTTGCACGCAGGGTTGGAGGGAGCCAAGCTCACTTAAAGGGCTCCTTGATGAAGCAGTAAAAATTACTAGTTTTATTAAATTGCATCCTTGAATACACATATTTTTTATAATTAGTGTGACAAACTGAAGGCAAAGCATAAATACACTTTGGCATATCAAGCATATCTCAGTAAATGTTTGGGAGCTTGAATGAGTTAGAAGCTGACCTAACTGCTTATTTCAGCAGGCACTGTGATTAATCAGTAGAAAGCCCATCAAATGCTGGTTACTCAGGCTTAGGTGATGGGCAGACATTTTCTTAAAAATAAGCAAAATTGCATATTACTTCAAAGAAAACAGTTGATACAATTTGTTGGCAGTCATAAAATTCAAAATTTCAAATTGGAAAATCTGGTGTTTGCTTTATGAACTCACGAACTGCATAATCCACAAATATTTATCGATGAAATCAGTGATGGTGTTAATAATTTTTTGTTATACTATAGGGTGACATGTGTCCATACTTGGAAGATCTGCATGTTTGTGTAAAAGAGAATTTTTCACATGACCTAGAAATGATGTTATGAAATCATGCATGGGCAAAGTTTCCATTCAAAGTATGAGATAGACCAGTGGATTTTAATTTAGCCACAAAAAAAGATAGGGTTCCAGATTCCATAGTGCAAGAAACCTTTCAGAAACTCCAGCTGTCTCAAGTCTTTAGTGCAATATCAAAGAACATCCACAACTATATGGAAAGATTTTTTAAATATTTTAACTTCCCTTTTCCACTGTACATCTATGGAATTTCTTTACTTCATGCAGAATAACATATCCCAGTAGATAACGTGAAGAAACAACTTTCAGAATCCACTTTTTTTCTATTATACCAGATGACAAAAGGATTTACAAAAATATCAAACAGTGATACTTTTCTCACTGATGTTTTTCCTTTGGAAAATCCATTTCTCCTAAAAATAGAGTACATTAATATATGATTGGTTTATTATTTTTAATTTTAAATGAGTTGGTGCTTAAATCTGTTTCATTTTTAATGCAGTGAATATTCATAAATATAACTCGTATAGGCAAAACTTCTTTTAAAAAGAGTCGTTGTAATCCAGAGTGTAAAGGCGTCCTGAGGTCAAAAACTGAAAAGAGCAAGTTCTGGAAACATAATTTAAAAGTTGTAGAAGCTGGTACTAAAAATCCTGATCAGTCTTACCCCAAAACTTTTTTCTGACCCACTGTACTGGGTTATTCCAGGTTAGTTCAACTTTGGATCTATTGAAGTGCCAGATTTCTAGGAAGTGCATGCTGGTTCAGTGACCTAATTAAATCCCCAGTCATTAGAGATTTAAAGAAATAATCCATCAGACAGGCAAGGCCATACTGTGGAAAAACCCCAATGTCCATAGCTTGCCATAATGAAGGTATTCTTGGTCGTGCCAAACCTGCTAGTGGGATGAGAGATGCCATCGCAATGCAAATCTCCCATAAGTATTGTTGCATGGGTGTGTGTGCTGGAGAACCACGGACAGCAATCAAAAGCCATATGTGGAAGTGTCACTTCCTGTTTCGCTGAAGAATGGGAAGCCGCTGCCCTCTGTGACCACTGGTAGACACACTGCTCCATCTACCTTGCCCTCCCTCCACAGTGAAATGAGAAGCCTAGATGAACTAAACAGTTTCGAACGTTCATGGGAGAAAAGAAAATTCTAGTTTGAATCATCAAGGATGGCTTCAGGGAGGAGGTGGAATTTGAACAGTTCTTGAAATGAGGGAAGAATCAAATCTGGCAAAAATGGAAAACAAGCAGAATAAAGAAGAGAAAGTGAAGTAAGGGAGAGGTTTGCAGGATGGCAAACAGACCCGTGTGGCTACAATTAACCAAGTCAGGAAAAATATTGCTAGCACACAAGAGTGATATTGGGACAAGACAGGAAAACTGTGTAGAAATGATAGTAGCACACCCAGGCATAGGGCAGTGTCCCTGGAGAAGTCCCAGCCGGAGAGGAGAATGTGTACCCCGTGAGGCTCACAGAGAAGGAGGCCATAGTGCCCTGAGCACTGTACTCACTGACAAGACATCTGTTAGATAAACAGATGTCAGTTATTTTATTTAAAGTGAAAAAATACAAAATTTCAAAACAGTAGGAGGGTAACCATGGTTAAGACATTGTATATTGTTATCTTTTATTTTTTATCATTTATTTATTTATTTATTTATTTATTGGAACTGGGGATTGAACTCAGGCCCTTGTACTTGCCAGGCAAGAGCTTACTCAACTAGGAGCTATCTCCCGGGCTCCTATCATTATCTTTAAATTTGTTACAGTACAAGATACCAGCATTTAATTGTCCAAACAATATTAACGCAACCCTTTCTTTTCAATGAATTAAGAGAAATTAGTAGTAAAAGCTAGGCTTTTTCCTTCTTTTCTTTTTCTCCATTCACCCGTCCCAGTCTCTATCCTGGTTTCCCTTTCCTTTTGAAGTTTCTTAGCATTTTACGGTATCTCTTGTACATTTTGGGTAACATGTACTCTTTCAGCTTCTCACACTAGGGAAGCAATAGCATGTTTACACACATGCATTTGGTTTATTTCACTTATGAGAATGGCCTCAAGTTGTATCCATTTACCTATAAAGTCTCCAATTTATCCTTCTTTATGGCTGAATAGTACTCCATTGTGTAAAAAAAAAAACACGTCATTTTTATCCATTCTCTGGTTGATGGACACTTGAATTGTTTCCAAGACCTAGTTATTGCAAATTGTGCTGCAGTAACTGTGGGTGCATCTATATCACTGGGATGTGATGTTTTTTAGTTCTTTTGTGAAAATGCCCTAAAGGAGAACAGCTGAGTAAAATAGAACCTCCAATCCTAGATGGGGTATTTTTTGTTTTGTTTTTGTTTTTGTACTTAGTACAGTGTCTACAGGCTCTCATTACACAGATTAGACTCCTAGTGATTCTCCTGTTTTCAGCCTCCCAAGCACTGGGATTACAGGCATGCGCTACCACGCCCAGTCTCAATTGCCTTCTCAGCTTGCCCAGGGGGTGGAGCAGGCATGGCATGCCAGGATCGAATCCCTGGTCCCTGCTTCTGCCTAAGCAGACACTTTAATCCACTGAGCTGTCTGGCCGGCCCTCCAATCCTAATTTTTTTGAGGAGTCTCCACACTGACTTGCACAGTAGTTGCACCAGTCTGCACTCCCACCAACAGTGGAGAAGGGTTTCTTTTTCCGCAGAGGTAACTACCCACCCCCAGCATTTGTTATTCATTGATTTCTTGATAATAGCCATTTTTTTCTGTGGTGAGATGGAATCTCAGTGCTATTTTAATTTACATTTCTTGAAAGACCAATGATGTTGAACTTTTTTAATATATTTATTTTCTGTTTGTATTTCTTCATTTAACAAATGTGTATACATCCCAGATGCCCATTTTTGCAGTGGGTCTTTAAATTTGTGAGGTCTGATTTTTTTTAAGTTCTTTATATATTCTTGATAGTAATTTTTTTCTAAGGAACAGTAGCAAACATTTTTTCTCACATTGTGGACTATGTCTTCACTTTTTTTTATTTTTGGTCAGAGCTTTTTATAAAATGAAATCCAAGGCCAGAGATTTAGCTCAGTGATACTGTGCCTGCCTGGCAAGTGTAGATACTGAGTTTGGTTCCTGGGACATGGAAATAAAAAAAAAAGATGAGATCCCAGTTGATTCTTTGTGACAGTTCTTATACAGTGGGGGTTTTATTCATAAAGTCTTTGCCTACACCTTAATCTTGTCTTTAAGAATTTTACATTTTCTGTCTTCCAGCAGATTTAATGTTTTTGTTTTGAGATTTAGATCTTTGATCCATTTCATCTGTAATTTAGTGCATGGTGAAAGATATGGGTCCAATTTTAATCTTCGACATGTGCAGAGCCAGCTTTTATAGCACCATTTATTTAAAAAGCTGTCTTTATTCCAGTTGATGTGTTTGGCACCTTTGTCAAGATAAGAAGGCTGAGTATAACTAGAATTGTTTCTGCATTTTCTTAACTGTTCCATTGATCTTGTTTTTGTGTTTGTTTTTGCCAGTACCACACTGTTTTTATCATAGTGGCTTTATGATGTAATATCAAGTCAGGGATTGGGATGGCCCTTGCCTTATTGCCCAGAATTGCCTTGCTATTTTAGAGCTCTTCTGGGTCCAAATGAATTTTAGGATTATTTTCCCTAATTCTATGAGATAGCGTATTGGCATTTTGGTTGGGATTGCATTAAATCTATACCAGTTTTGGAGGTGTGAACATTTTCACAGTATTCTTTCTACCCAACAGCAGGGATACCTTTCCATTTTCTAAAATCTGCTTCAAACTCCTTTTTCAGTGTAGTGTACTTTTCAATGTAGAGATCTTTTACATCCTTTGTTAGATTGAATTCTAGGTGTTTCATTTTTGGGGATGCTATTGTCAAAGGTGTTGTTTCCTTAGTATCTCTCTCAGTGAGTCTGTTATTTATGTAGAGGAAGGCTATTGACTTTTAACTGTTGGTTTTGCATGTAGCTATGCCCCTGAATTTGCTTATTAAATCTATCAGGTTTTTAGTGCATTTTTGGGGGTCTTCTATGTAGAGAATCTTGTCATCTGCAAATAATGAAAATTTAACTTTGTCCTTTTCTGTTGTTATTCCTTTCATTTCTGTCTTTGTGTAATTGTTCTGGCTAAAGTTTCCAGGACAATGTTGAATAAGAGTGGAGACAGTGAACATCTTTGTCTTGTTCATTTTTCTTAGAGATAAAGATATTTTGTCCATTTAATATGATTTTGTTATCATTAATAGTTTTTATCAGATTGAGATAAACACCATCATTCCAATTTTCTGTAAGGTTTTTATCATGAATGGGTGTGGGACTTTGTCAAAAACTTTTTCTCCATCTATTGAGATGATGACATGATGTTTGTCTTTGGCTCTGTTGATATGGTGTGTTACATTTATTGATTTATGTATGTCAAACTATCCCTGCATCCCTGGGATGAATCCCATTTGGTCATGTTGTATAATCTTGATGATTTGCTGCATTCTCTTTGCCAGCAATGAATTTGGAAATTGTTGATTTTTGTCTATCTCATCTGTCTTTTTGTGACAGTGGGGTATTGAGATCCCCCAATACAATTTTATTGAAGAGTTTCACAAGTAGTGATGTTAGGTCTTCTCTAATTTCTTGTAGAATTCAACAGTGAATCCATTAGGGCCTGGGCTGTTTTTTGTTGGTAGGTTTTTTATTACATCTTTGGTTTCATTGATTGATATTGGTTTATTTAAGATTTTTATGTCTTCTTCATCCAGCTTTGGTAATTCAT
Organism: Octomys mimax; assembly: GCA_002564305.1. Lineage (NCBI taxonomy): Eukaryota > Metazoa > Chordata > Mammalia > Rodentia > Octodontidae > Octomys > Octomys mimax. The sequence goes on along the minus strand of NDGM011182993.1, from coordinate 695 downwards.
ATGTATCTAAGAATCTGCCCATTTCTTCTGCATTTTCCATCTTGTTAGAATACAAGTTTTCAAAGTAGGTAAAGATGATCTGGATTTCTGCAGGGCCTATTCTGATTTCACCCTTTTCACTCCTAATTACATACATTTTAGTCTTTTCTTTCCTTCTTTTGATTAGATTGGCTAAGGATCTGTGAATTTTATTTAATCTTTTCAAGAATCAACTCTTTCATACATTGATTCTTTGTATTTTTTGTGGAAAAAAATGAATTAATTTTTTCTCTGATATTTATAATTTCATCCTTGCACAAGCTTTTGGCTTAGCCTACTCTTCTTGTTCTAGAAGTTTGAGGTTCACCAGGAAGTTGTTTATTTGCACTTGTTCTGTTTTCCTGATATGGGTATTCACTGCTATAAAATTCCTTCTTAGGACTGCTTTCATTGTGTCCCATAAATTCCTGTATGTAGTGTATTCATTAACATTTGATTGTAGAGGACTGCCCAAATAGCTCAGTGGATTCAAGCACTTGCAAGCAGGCACAGGGGCCGAGGGTTTGATCCCCGGGCCTGCCGCACTGGCCCCACCCCCAGGGTGTGCTGAGACAGTAATTGAGACTGGGTGTGATGGCTCCTGCCTATAATCTCAGCTCTTGGGAGGCTGTAAACAGATGGATCACTATGAGTCCGATCTAGTAGTGAGACCCTGA
>NDGM011182992.1:0-25124 GCA_002564305.1 Octomys mimax | reverse complement strand
AATTTGTAATATTATTAATGTCATTTTGTATTACTTTGCAGAAAATTTATACTCAAATATTGAAAGCACTGATTTACATACTATTTCAATGCTACAGTAAATTCTTAGATTTTCCTGCTAGTCTTAGGTTTTTCTCCTTAAATGTTCTTTTCTTTAGTTATATAAATACTTCATATTGACCTTGGAGTATACTATATATATGCATACACCTTTTTTAAATAGTATTAGGGATCAAACCTAGGGCCCTTGCTAGGCAAAGTGGTCTACCACTGACCTACATCGAAAGCTCTATTATATATTTTTTAAGGTAAGTTAATACTTTAACAGAAAATAAGTGGAGAGATAATGATGCCACCTGTATATTTCCATATATATCTAATAAGGTGTGCATCCATTTACTTGAATGTCTGCAGTGAAAACCAATACATTAAATTCATTTAATGTGTTTTATTGTTGTTTTTCTTTTTTCTGTATTAAGGATTGAACCTAGGGCCCTGTGTATGTTAAGCAGGAGGTCTACCACTGAGCCAAACCCTTAGCCTCAGTATTTATTTATATATATTATATGTATAGTAATGTATGAATCCATTCACTTGAAAATTTGCTGTGAATACCAATACACTAAGTGCACTTAGCATATAGCATTTTGTATTTGATATCATTAATGCATATTTGGGATTTCTTTGCCCATTATGAATGAGAATAAACTTTCACTATATATATATATATATATATATATATATATATATAATACATTATACATACATATATACATATATATGTATATATATATAATGTATTTTTTTGCCTTCTACTGGGAATAAGATGCGTCACGATCTAGCGAAGATCAACTTTATATTGATCTTCATTTCCTTTTGGAAATGCAGCATTATGAGCACATAATTGCTGAAGCCAAAGTACCTAAAAATATCCTGAAAGCTGACCTGGTAGATTTTGAGCTGGCGGTCTACATCAACACTGGCTGGAAGTGCCAGCAGAGAATGTCCAAGACAAACAACCTGCGAGTTGGGGATATTAAGGAGTTTTATTGTTACTTGTTACTTTGTTTAGCAACCATTAATGCCTTACTTATTTTGTACAATAAAATAAGGATAATTTATTTAAATAATAGGACAGTGGTCTGGATCATATACGTTTTTCAAGCTTTGCATGCAATGCATGAGACCTGGGTAACTATAGATTAACCATGTGTAATTTGCTCGGCCTAGTTTGATGTTGCTAGTTTTGTTGAATGTGACACTGTTTCTGAAGCTGTCCAAGATTGAATATGCTGCTCAGTCCTTTTACCGTCTCCACCTCCAAGAAGAGAAATCTCTGAAGTAAGTCTCCCACCTCCACATATTTCACCGTATTATTTCAGTAGTTTCTTTTCTTTTTTTTTTTTTTGTGGTACCAGGGATTGAACTCAAGACCATGCGCTTGTCCGACAAGCACTTATTCTACTGCGCTATCTCCCCAGGCCTATTTCAGTAGTTTCCTCATAGTCTAATTCCAGTTTTATTAATTCTGATCAGCTAGTATCCTATAATCATTTTTTCCTGGTGGAACTGGGGATTGAAGTCAGGCCCTTGTGCTCGCCAGGCAAGCACTTACTCTACTGAGTTATCTCCCTGGCCCCTGTCCTATAATCATAATTAGATTTTTCGTTGGTTTAATTTTGTGTTTTGCTTGCAGTTCATAGGGACACTGAAAATTTGGAAATGAAGGATTATAAGATAGTTTCTTGATTTTGTAGATGTTGCTTTTCTTTCAGTTTAGCCTCTGATATGGTCTCAAGAGCAGAAACTAGTCAAAAGGACAAAGATCATGCCCACCGTTTAAAAGGAGTGCTCCGAGATTCTATAGTGATGCTTGAACAGGTAGGCAAACTGCAGCACTGCAGTATGTACTTCCTTTGTACTGGTGTGGTGTGATTGGTTGCTCTGGTTATGAGAATATTTATCAGTATTTGAAGAAAGTTTCTGCATTACGCATCTTACATACATATGTATTTGTGTTGTTTTCTACAAAAGAGTTGAATACCTTTGATTTTCAGTTAGTAATATATTTTGAACATGTTTCCATATAACCTATTTCATTCTTTTCATTGTCTTTCCTATATAGAATTATATGCTTAAAATTAACTTCCTATAAAATAATAGCTACTATATATACTTTTCATTATTTGGCTTTTACCTTTTAACTATATATAGCAATAGTTCCATATCAGTATATAAAAAACTTCCTCTCTTAATCGCTGCATAGGTTTTAATTGTGTGGCATATTTTACCAGTTCTTCATGGAAATGAACATAGATTATTTCATTGTTTTGCTGTGATATTGACCATGATATCAGCAAAGTATGTGGCTTAGTTCCATGAATCAAAACTTAGGATTTCCTGTGAAAAATAAAGATTAATATTTCCATTATGAATATAATACATGCTTGCTTTCATTTTTATATTTATTTATTTTTTATTTATTGAGGCAGGGGCTCACTATTGTAGGCTTTTTTGTGGGGGAGAATTGTTTAATATTTAAAATTTATTTATTTGGTACAGGGTCTCCCTACACAGCTCAGATTCATAGTGACCCTCCTGGCTCAGCCTCCCCAGTGCTGGGATTACAGGCATGCACTGGGATGCCTGGTTTTGGTGGCCGGTACAATGTGCCTGGGGATCTGGAACTGGCATAGCATGCGGTACCAGAGATCAAACCCGGGTCCTTGCACTTGCCAGGCAGGTGCATAGATTGCCAACATCTCTCTCCAGCCCTATTATAGTAGTTCAGGCTGGCCTTGAACTCGTGACAGTTTTCCTGGCTCAGTCTCCCTAGTGCTGGGACTGTAGGTGTGCCCCACCATGGCTGGCACGCTTGCTTTCATTATGGAAAAAACTGTGACTAGTAGAAGAGAACATAGTTCTACATTGTGATATAATCACTGTTAATATTTTATTTCCTTCCATCTTTTCTTTTACATATATTCTTGTTTTTAAAGAGATTCAATTACTGAGCGTTTCTTAGGATATTACATGGGCATGGAAAGGGTCACCTTCAGCTAGGCACTCTTCAGCTGTGCATATCTGCTGTTCTTTAGTAGCTCTGTCTTCCAATCTAAGCAAAGCGTTCTAAAGATCCATGGGTTTCAGTGTGAACCATTCTACCTAGGGAGAAATGGCGGCAGGAATGAGGAAAAGACAGACAAGACAAAAGCTGGGTTAGGTGGTGATTCGTCTGCCTAGTTGGTGAGATGACTCCCCCTCCCACCCCCTGACCCCCCGCAACAACAATATGGACATTTATTTATAGCTTTGCAAAGTTAGTAACACATGACACAAGGTTGCCTAGTAACTAATAGCTGATGTTAACCAATCAGGGTGCTTATCTCAGGACTGAGGTAGCTTGTTTGCTTTAGGCACACAGGCCTAGTCCCACCTACACATATTTGACCAATTTTCTAGCTTCTATGGCTCTCAAAAAAGGGTGTTTCACATTCTTACTTTACTCCTCATCTTCTTCATTTTCTCCTCATTCCCAAACTAATGACCATGATTTCTGGAGAAAAGAGCAACTTTTCCTTCTTCTACAAGCATACCTATAATCCTCTTCTGGTCAAGCATTGGAAGCAGCCCTCTGCCTCAGGAAGCAAGTCCCAGCGTACGTTAGGTCCATCCACTGCTACTCTACCTCTCCATTCATTGTTTCTCTTATTACATGGATTGCTGCCATCAGCATGTCACCCTGCCCTACTAACAAGCCCACTTTGTCCATATTCTTTACTTATGTCTGTCTTCTTTCATAGGATATTTCAGAGTTGCCTCTGGCTTTCACTACTTTATTCTTCATAACCCATCCATTTTTATTTTTATCAAAATCAGGAGTTCACATAATTTATTCTACAATATTTGTTCACAAAAAAGACAATCTCAGCAGTCTTTTCTCTATTTCTTGAGTATTTCTGTTTTAGACATTGTCTTTTGATTTTCTATTATAGAAAACATGGATTTTATTTTCTTTCTTACCCCTCTCCCCCCCCCATATATACATTTCAGATTCCTACTGTCTTCCCAATGAAGTTATAGCATAATTTTGATTAGATCAATACTCATAATTGACTTTGTTTTGACCAACTTTGCTACTTGAAGCTGGACCATGCAATTAAATTATGATTTATGTTTTCTGTCTTGGCTATCCTTCTAAGTGTCTTATCACAGGGTTTTTGTTATTATTATTTTTTAGGGAAGGGTCTACAAGGTGTACAGGGTCACACTACTAGGTCAGACTCATAGTTATCCGTTTACAGCTTTCCAAGAGCTGGGATTATAGGCGTGCACCACCATAACCAGTCTCAATTGCCATCTCAGCACACCCTGGGGGCAGGGCCGGCTCAGCAGGCCCAGGGATTGAACTCCTGGCCCCTGCGCCTGCTTGCAGGTACTTTAATCTGCTGAGCTATTTGGCCGGCCCTTTATCACAGTTGATTAGTTTACCTGTATTATTTCTAAGCATTTTGTGCCTTTATTCTCCATTTATAAATCTCCTGAGATCTTTATTCAGCCAGGTATTCCACTGATGGAGCCTTCTAACTGGGTCCAGTAGCCCTCCACTCCTGGAACAAAGCTATCACTGGTAGATTCTTAGTCCTTGTCTCTTCTGCTTCCTGTGTCCTGTGCTTTCCTTTCTCCTTTATTTTTGCCAATACTGGGGACAGAAATAAGGCCTTGCACATTGCTAGGCAAGCACCTACCATTGAGCTACATATCTCCCTAATGGAGCACATTCTTGAGGGGTTTCATGTGGAGGTAAACACTCTGAGTTTAGTTATCTGGAAAAAAAAATGTATACTCTTCTTTCTCTTGATTAATGGTTTGGTTGCAAATAGAATTCCAGATTGGAAATAATGTTCCTTTAGAACTTAGAAGACATTTCTTCATTGTCTTTGGATTCTGGTGTTAGTATTGAGAATTTAGAGTCAGTTGTCTTCCTGATCCTTTAATGTGGAAATTCACATTGGATGGTTCTAGAAATCTTCTTCAGTCAGATAGTCGATGATTGCCCTCCCCTCTATTTTCTCTCCCCTGACTTCCTACAATTCCTATATTTAGACATAAGCCTTCTGGTGGTTGTGTAATCTTTTCTTTCCTGCTTCCATCATTTTGCATTTTTGTCCTACTTCTTGAGATATATCCTCAGCTTTATCATCAAATTCTATTTAGTTTTCCAATTATTGTTAACATGTTTTTAATTTCAAAGAGCAATTACTTTTTAGAATTGTTTCTCTTTTGAGGCGCTGTAAGTTTTAAAGACTATAATATCTTTAGCTCTCTGAAGATATTACTGAGTTAATTTTTTTCTTACATACTCACTTTCCATCACAACTCTTTCCCTTTCTCTTAGTTTCTGTCCTTAGAGGATCTCTGAATATCTAGTGGTCCTCACTGGTCTGCATGTGTGGATCCTAATGGAGGCTCTTAACCTCTGGAGTGGCCTGGAGTGCCATAAACTCCTGCATACATGGCTGGAATGGATACTTGAGGAATCCTGATATTACCTTCAGGTCAGTTTGCCAGAGGGTGGTCAGTTCCACAGAAAAGACTCTTCTTCTAGAGGATTAACAGCTAGCCACTGGTAGTTTTAGGATCTGAGTAGAAGAGATATGCAGAGGGTGAGCAAAAGGGATATATAGAATAGGCTAGTTCAGTAGTTTTTCACATAATCACCACTTTTGCTGTGGTATCATTGTCTTACCAGTGCAAGCCAGACAGCCAGACCTTATTTTATCCTGTCCGGAAAGCAACGTTCTAGATTTCTGCCTACACAGTAGGAGATGTCATATGTCCCAAGTTTTATCCAGTCCTAATTTTGGTCCGTTTTTCCTGCCCACCAGTGCCTGATGATGATTCTTCTGGGTTACTTTCATTGGTGCTCTACAATCCCCACTATTTAGGATTTTTTTTTTCCCAAGCCAGTTAAGTAATTCATGTGATTTCTAGTTTCCAAGTTGTATTGGAACTTTATTCTTTCCATTACTCTTCTTTCTGCTCTGTGGATTTACACTTTTTAAAAATCCTTTTATTGTGCTTTTAGGGATTTTACTGTTCAACTCATTTGTGCCTGACTTTCTCCTCCCATAATTCCTTCCATTGCTACTGATACAAGGATCTCTGATGTATGAAAATAATATCTTTTAGAGTATTCATTTTACAGAGTAAGCATCTGACAGAGCTGACTACTCCTTTCTTTAAATGAGTGTAATCTTGCCTTAACATAATTTTTTTAACAACTCAGCTTTATTGTGATGTGCTTCACATAGAATTTACGTTTGTAAAGAACTTTTAGTATTTTCACAAGGTTGTGCACCCATTACCACTACTTCCTGAACATTTTTATGAGCCCCAAAGAAACCCTGTACCCATTAGCACTTGCTCCTTTTCCCCTTTCAACCACCAATCTGCTTTCCATTAGTACACATTTGCCTATTCCAGACATTTCATATAAGTAGCTCATAGAATATATGGCATTTTGTAACTGGCTTTCATGTAGACTAATGTAAAAGTTGTGCTGGTTAAGATTCTCTCCTTTATTTAACATCTTATTGGCCCAGCTGCTCCAGGGGTCTCTTAAGATCCTTCTTCCTTCTCTACTGCTTTCCCTGTATGTCATCTTACCACTCCCCTAACTTTAAATAATCACCTAGATCTACATATGATTCCTGTCTTTAGTCCATTTGTGCTGCTATAAGAAAATCCCTGAGACTGATCGTTCATAAACACATCTCTCTCAGTTCTAGATGCTGGGCCTTACAAGATCAAGCCATTGGCAGGTTCAGTGCTGGATGAGAGCCCCTTCCTCATAAATGGGGCCATCTTGGTGTCCTTACAGGGCAAAAGGAACTAAAGGGCATAAAAGGGACCTGGATGGTTCCCGTCAGCCCTTTTGTAAGAGTTCATTCATGTGTGCAAGGCCTTCATGACCTTTCCACTCTCAAAGGCAGTACCACTTTCTACTACTGTTGCACTGGGGATTCCATTTCAGCACGGATCTTGAAGGGTACACATTAAACAGTGGCAGCTCCCAAAGCCATGTTTCTTCTTTGACACCTTCCTTGAGCTCTGAATGCCTTTACTGGATGACCAGCAGCATCCCAAACTGATCATGCTCAAAACAGACTTCAGTTTTCCTCCAAGTTCAAATTTAATTTTCTTCTAGTGGACCTTATTTCAGAAAATGATAAGTCACAAATTGGAATAAAATATGTTTTATGTATGTACTTGTTCTAGCTCATCCCTCACTAGTTTGTATATTGTAGGAGTGCAAAGAGCCATGTTGCATCATTGTATATTCAGTGCTTACTGCATTGCCCAGCATGCAATAGATCATCAATAAATATTGAATGAAGACATATTTCTGCATCTCAATTTGCTTATAATTTTATTAAACCAGATGTTCATGCATATTGCTAAAGACTATAAAAAAGAACAAAATTAAGTTTTACATTGCTAAGTAGTAAAGGTAATAACCTGAGAGTTTAGATGCAAGCTAATTAGGGAACACTAAATGGAAATATTGGAGACATGAATACCTTTTAAATAAGAAAAGAGGAACATGAGCATAATAGCAAGGAATGCTCCCCCCCCCCCTGTGGAATGTGAGTTTAGGGAACAATGAAGAGACCACTACACTTTAGAAACTACTTGACAAAACAAGCCTTTCACTTTGGATAATCTGATTAATGGACCTACTGGCAGGTAGAATATACAGTGGTCCCTTGACTTAAGAACTCAACGCATTCCCAAGGGCTGGTACTAACTTAAGTGGTCAATCAAAGGCTCAGGCTTCTCTATACAGTCTTCAAAGTCTCTTTCCTATAGACAGGCAGATCCTAGTCCTTAGAGAGTCATCAGCCTAGAATTTCTTGATCAACCCCATATAGCAAAGGATATTGCATGTTCTTTCCAGAATCCTTTAAGGGTTAAATATATCTGAGACCAGCTGGAAGCACTAGTGTTCAGAATTTGAGTCATAACTGAAGACTTTGGTTGTAAGTTAAAACCAAAATTCTGGTTAGAACACAAGTTGTTTGTATGTCAGGCTAGTTATAACTTGAGGTTCCCCTGTACAGAAGTTAGGAAGGAATGCAGTACTCTAACCAGGGGAAGAACTGTAACAATTATAGCCACAGCAGATAGCCTAAAGAATCGGGTTTAATATTCAGTGTTTTGTTTTATTCAATGTTTATAATATAAACAAAGGATTATGAATGTTATTGTAAACTACTGGCATACAGTAATCAGAAAAATTATACAATCTGATTTTTGAAAATTTTGTTTGCAGCTGAAGAGCTCACTTATTATGCTTCAGAAAACCTTTGATCTACTAAATAAGAACAAGACTGCCATGGTTGTTGGAAGCTAGTGATTTTACAGACTAAAATAACATCTGGAAGATAGCCAGAAGATGAAGGATTTTAATTGTCTGAGGAATATCTCATTTTCTTCTTGGAATTTTTAATATGTTATTCTTTTTAATAACATTTATCTGTTAATTATTCTCTGATAGCCTTAAGAATTCTGTTTTTTCACTTCCTATATATATTTTTAAATTTCTCTAATGAACTGTGAAACATATTCTGGAATTGAAATTATGTTATATAAAAAGAAAGCAAGACATACTGAATTGTGTGGTATACATTCTTTTCTACAGTAGTAGAGTTTAAAGTTTGAGCCTTTGAATTTGTGTGTTAGTGCAGAATCTACATGTCCAATGGACTGCTTTCACAGTTGTTTATGAGACTAAAGAAGTCTCATAATGTAAAAAGAAAGTGCTATCAATAATTTGAAAGGACAGTTTTTAGACATAACCAACATTTCTAGATTTTATCCTGTTATGTCATTTCATATGCAAATTCATTAGTCATGTTTTGAATATTCATGTTTATTATGTGAAAAGCTACTTATTCATATTGTATCTTGATAAAAAGTTAATTTTTTATTAAAATATCAGAGGTGAGATCATCTTCCCTGTATGTACACATCGAGTCAGTTTAGGAAAAGGAAACATGTAGGATACCAATGCTCAAAATGAAGAATCATCATCTGAGTTTTAAAAACCAGAAGGCTATGTTAAAATATGGACATTTTGTTAACAGATCAAATACGTGCTTGAACTAAGCTTGAATTCAGCTTACAGTCTTTCATGGTGGGAGTTACCCATCTGGTTGAAAATAATTTGCATGTTAGTTTTTAGTAGCCACGTATAATGGCTTCATTCTTTTATGTACCAGTGTGATTTTTTTAGTAGGTAAATTGTAAGTCAGGCACAGTTTAGCTCTCTGAGTGATGTATGTCCTCATTCAAATGCACTGAGTGACATGAGACACAAGTTTGGGCTCTTTCATAAAAAGTTTTTACGCATTTGTTTCAGTAAATGTGGTTCATGAAAACTAGGACTTTATGAACAGACCTGAAATCAGATTTTCTTTTAGGAGTCAGGAAAACTTTAGGAAGTACTTACTATTTTGACCTTTTGAGGTTTTTCTCTGCAACCTATATATCCATATGTGGGGTATATATTGTTACAATTTGAATAACTTCCCATAATTATTTTCTTTTAAAAGAATCACCCAAGCCACATGGCATTGCTACAGTCTTTTTTGAGATACCTGTGGAGAAAGTATTGAGTTGATCAGAGAAAAATGGGTTTTGCAGGTTGAATCCGAACTAACCCGGGGGGTACCAGTCTACCAGTGGTTCTCTGGCTAAGAATTTTAGTGTCTGACTGTAAGCAAGTGACTTAATTATAAATTTGAAACTTTCTGTTAAATTTACAAAGATGATCGCTGACAAGCTGAATATTTTTAGGGTTTCTTTAAAACATGTATTTCATAACATACCTCAAAGATTATCAAAGTTCTTACAAATTATGTATTAAGATATTAGTTAATAAAATTTAAACTTGTGTAAACGATGCCAATAAAACAGAAAATGAGTTGTAATTTTCTGCTTAAGATAAAAAACTTAGGAGATGTACATGGGTCTGCACTCTTTCAATAAAACCTAAAGAAGACTAATTTTAAGATAATTTCATTTCAATGTGCACACTACCGGAGCAAAAGTACTATTGAGGCCTGCTCGTAGAATTGCTGCTGCTGCTCGCCAGAAATGAACAAGTTGGAGAAAACAGCTCTGGGAGCAGGGATGGGCCTTTAAGGGAAGGCGGGCGAATTTGGGGGAGGTACCTGGGTACCAGGTCCCCAGCGCCTGTTGCCGGCGTCGGAGAGCGGGCTGATGACCGGCGGTCTCACAGAGTTGGAAACCCTCGTGCTCCACGTAGCTCCGTCTCCGCACCCCGCAGGCTCCGGGGGCTGCCCCGCCTAAAGCCCGAGCACTGCCCGGAACTGGCGCTGGCGGGGCGGCGGCGGGACGGGTGGGCCGGGCCGGCGGGCGTGCACGTGCGGGCGGGCGGCATCCCCGGCGCCGGGGGCGGGGCACCCGGAAGCACGCGCCCTCGCCGAGCCCGCGGCCAGGGGCCAGCTGTGGTCACAGGTGGGCGGCTGCGGCGGGGGCGCGGCGGAGCGGGGCGCGGGTCCCTGAGGCTCCGGCTGTCACACCCGCAGCCCCGCGGCGCCTGCACTCGGAGGCGCTTCCGCGTCCCAGGAGGAGCCGATCTTTTTCCTTCGGTCTCCGCCTCTTTGGCGGCAGGCGCACCTCGGTCGGGAGGACAGGTAACTTCCCTCCAAGGTCATTCTCCGGGCGGGGCGGCGCTGGCGGCTTGCCTGCCGCCCGAGAGGTTGGCGGGGGCGGAGCGCGCGCGGCGCGGGGCTCCGGCGAGCCGGGCTGGACGGCGACCTCGGGGCTGCCCGGGAGCCTGCTGGCATTATCCCGACCCGTTGGGTGGCCCCAGTTGCGGGGCACATCTGCCAGTGCTAGCGAGTATTCCTTGCTGCTCCCGGCGCCCCGGAGGGTGCGTTTCCTCGGCACCTCGCCTTGGGGCGGGGACAGCTGGGTGCGCCTGAGCCGCGCCCGCGCTCGCGCCCGCAGGTGAACCCACCGCCCGCGCCCCTGCTGTCCTGGGCCGCGTGGTCGGTCGTCGCCATGGGAACGCCTGGTGCCCAGACGGAGCCTGGCCTGCGTGGGAACGGGAGGTGACGGGCATGGAGCCCCCTGTCTGATGATGCGAACCTACAAAAGCCTTACGAAAAAGAGACCCCCCTCCCCCTCTTCTCATTTTTGGTTCTTCAGGCGTTGGCGTTAATCAGAGGAGTGGATGTGTTTACAAGATGTGAGTTTTATTCGTTCCACCTTTACCTTCTGAGGGCTTCTCGCACCTCATAGTGACAGGTGCGAAATCGAAGGCCAACATGAAGCCAGTGAAGAAAAAGAAAATCGAAGAACCTGAATTAGAGCCCCTGTGCTGCTGCGAGTACATAGATCGAAATGGGGAGAAGAACCACGTGGCTGCTTGTTTGTGTGATTGTCAGGATCTCGATGAAGGCTGTGATAGGTAAGAACAGAGAGAGCCATTCCCAGTGCGGACCCAAGAGGTTTTTGAGAACCACCATGTGTATTTTCAGCCTTGCCATCCAGTGTTAGAGTTTGCTCTTGATTCAGTTGAACTAAGGATTTAAAATTAAAGAGTTTTGTATTGGCAGTTGAGAGTGAGGATTTTATAAAAAGAAAAATGCTGTAGTGCACAGTTGTTCAGCTGTTTTCTGGAATGTTACCGTTTTTCGTTTAGAGAGAGAGGATGATGGAGCGAATAGACAGATCAAGGGGTAGTGGCACGTTAAATGTATAGAGGACGAGCCAGCAGAATCTGTAAGTTTAAAACGGGTATGTTCGAGAAAGTTCTTACATTCCTAGTAGTCTTTCATTAGACACTTCTTGCATGAGATTGGTCACACCAGGTCCCAAAGATCATTTTCCTGCTGCTGCTGCCACCAGCAGACATATATCTATCTCCCTTGCATTGACTATTTTCAGAGGGAGCAAAAATACTTTTTTAATCAGATCATATTGGGCTTGTGTAGTCATTATTATCTCAGTGGTAGAAGTTATCCAGAAAGATGTTTAATATTACTGAAAAAGTTCTGAATGAAACAGTAATAAACTGGTAATATAAATAAATATATATTTAAAAATTGTTCTGTAGAAAGCTTACTGTAGGAAAAATAGGGATGTTGGGAACTTGGTTTTTCCATGAATTACCTCCTGACACCTGGATACAGTGGTATGTGGCTGTAATCCCCGCTATTGAGGAGGCTGAGACAGGAGGATGGCAAGTTTGAGACCAGATTGGGTAATTTAATGAGACCTTGTTTCAAAAAATGGATGGGGTGAGGATGTAGCTCAGTAGTAGAGCTCCTGTGGCCAGGTTCATTCCCCAGTACTGTCAGGAAAGTCACTACACTTACAAATTGTTGATTTAGAATTTGATGGATTAATCTAGCCATGAGAAGCATTCCCTGGGGACCGCTGCAATCTTGTACCTACAAGACTCCTACAAACTGTTCATAACTCCTTTGTAGTTCTTCCTTGACCATGTTTATAGTTTTCTTTTTTAAAAAAAGGTATCCTTTTTTTCCCCCCTTTTTGTTACAGTGTCTTAGTATATACCTCAGACTGGCCTTGATTTCTGCATAGGCCAGGCTGAACTCCAACCCAGGCTGATCCTCTTTTCTCTGCCTCCCAAGTGCTGGGATTAGAAGTATAGGCATGTACCACCATGACCTTCTGGTATCTTTAAATACAGGTCTTTTTTTTCAGTCTTAGTCTAAAATTGTTACCGAGGAAATGGAGCACTTTATACTAATGCTGGAGAAATGATGCTCTCCGTAACTGCAGTGTCAATACCACAGCTTTTCCATTAGCTTTGCTACCTTTTCCTCCCTCCCAGCTCTTGAAAGTGGGCTGGCCCATGATTCTCTCTTTTTCTGTCGCCACACTCTGTTCCTCTGGAGAGGGCCTTCCAGTATCCCACTGTCACTGCTTCGCTGCATGATGCCTGTGTCATATCTCCCAGTCACTCCCAAGTTGTAATCCTTCTTCTTTTAAAAGAAAATACCCCCTCCCCCAAAGAAAGAAGATTCCCATTCCAGAAGTGAGGGGAAATAATTCTTGACTGGATGTTCCACTTTCCAGACTCTGAGATGGTGCTGGGTTTTTCCTCTTTCACAGCCCACACTGCAGCTTTCATGGGCTGGAGTTAGACTCCTATCACTCTCCCTGGCTAACGTTGCATATCTGCTATCCCAGGGTGAGCGTCACCTCTCAGGGACTTGCCCCACAGCTCTACCAGGCCTTGTATCAGCAGGGTCTCTGTTGACCAGGGTTCCCACAGTTCCCTTTGTGGGTCCATTCGGCATACATACCCTAGAGCCACTCTCCGCGGTAGCTCTGCCCCAGTGGCAGGTCTGTCTCAGTTTTGAAACTCTCTGGAGCATCCTCTGGAATCTAGACAGAGGTAGGCATTCCTCCAGTGCTCTTGTACCCCATGTTCCTGCAGAATTAGCACTCTATGAATGTCACAGATAGTTTCTGCCAGTGCCTTTTGGAAGAGTGATCCTTGACATCTTGTAGGACAGGCTGGGAACTTTTCAAATCTTTAGTTTCTCCTTCCCTTTAGATAATAAATTGTCTGTGTTCTCAAATTTTACTACAGTCTCCAACAGAATCCATCAGCACCTTGCACACTTTGTTCAGGATTTCTTCCACCATATACCCATGTTCTGCAGGACACTACAACATGAACACGACTCCGCCAAAATCTGTGCACCTTTCCACCCAGGATACCCATTCCTCCAGGCTCCAGCCATGCTGCTCTTTTCTGCTGAGGCCTAATCAGAATGGCTTCTGCAATCCATATTTCTATTGTGGTATGAATAGCAAAATCATCTAGTGATAGCAAAACTTTTAGAGCTTTCAGTGATGATAAACAGCTCACTAGCACACATGCCATGGGTTCACCGCCACAGGCTCGCCACCACTGTCTTAGGCAGTTCCTGAGGGCTTTCTTTACAGCTCCTCCATGAGCATTCACCAGAATTACCCTTTATAGTCTCTGCACAGCAGTGAAGGCTATTTCTAGCTTGCACTTCAGAGCTTTTCCATCCTCTGCCCCTTCTTCCAAAGCCACTTCCATGTGTTCAGGTTTTTGTTATAGCTGCTTCCCAACTTGTTAGTACTAGTATCTGCCTTAGTCTTCAGTTCCTATAATAAAAGACTTGAGATTGGGGAATTTATAAGTGAAGGACATTTATTGTTGTAGGAGGCTGGGAATTCCAAGGTTGAGGTTCTGGCTTATACAGTGGATGGTGAAGGCCCCTCTCTGCTTGGTAGATGGAGCCCTTTCTGTGCCTTTACCTGGTGGGATGTGTGAGCGAGCCCCTATGGCCTCTTAGAGGGTGCTACCCCATTCACAAAGGCTCTGCTCTCATGCACAACCTGAGCACCTCTGAATGGCCTCATCTGTTTTCCTCCACTTTTCTTCCTTTCTCATCCTCCTGTTTCTTGGTGGCAGCGTCTCACTGTGTTGCATTTTGGGTGACAAGGTTTCTCCGTGTTGCCAAGGCTCAATCTGAAGCATTTTCCTGTCTCGGCCCACTGAGTAGCTGGGACTACCAGCCCTGGCAGCACCATCCTTCAGTACTGATGTATGGGGATTGGGTTTTAACATACACATTTTGGGAGCAACATAGCTGTTCAGTCTGTAGCATAGCTGCCGTGTGCAAAAGAGTCAGCAGATGCAATTCTTTTCACCAGTTATTAGACTGACTAGTTTTTCCCTCCAGCATTCCTTATGCAGCGCCATGTCACTAGATTGGTTTACCTCCTGGGCCCCCAGACAGGTTTTGTCCCATTTCCCTTCACTGTAGTGCCTCTCGCTACTCATACATGACCAGCAGTCATGGTCTAGCGCATCACATCTTTTTCACTAAGATCCCTCTGATGATTCCGTCCAGAAATGTTCATCCTCAGAGTACTCACTGTTTGATCAAAAAATTCAGTGGATGATTTTTGCTCCTTTATACTTGATTCAGCATTTTTAAAATTCTCATGTTGTCTGCACAACTACAGAGTACACTGAATTTTTTTTAAAGTTCTTTGACTATGTATTTACATAGGTCTAAATGTTGTGTATGGGGAATATATATACATATATATATATATATATATATATATATGTTTTTTTCTAAATATTATTTTTGTTCTCATTAAAAAATGATACCTGAATCCAAGAAGCTCATATTTAGTAGTAAGGAGATAAAATGCTTAGCCTTTGGTCTGTTTTATTGTTTGTCCCTGTGTTTAGCATTCAGTGTTGTGCAGTTTTTAATTCAGTAAACCTGTATGAAGTGCCTTCTCTTTTTTTTTTTTTTTGCTCTTTCTGAATAGATGGTTTACGTGTAAATCAGTACAGCCAGAGACTTGTGAAAGAATCATGGATACAATTTCTGATCGCCTCCGAATTCCTTGGCTTAGGGGAGCCAAAAAAATTAACATTAGCATCATCCCGCCACTCGTACTGCTGCCTGGCTTCCTGCATGTGGCGTCCTGGCATTTCCTCCTGGGGGTAGTGGTGTTGACCTCCCTTCCTGTGCTGGCACTGTGGTATTACTACCTCACTCACAGAAGGAAAGAACAGACTTTGTTTTTCCTGAGCCTTGGACTGTTCTCCCTGGGCTACATGTACTATGTGTTCCTGCGGGAAGTGGTCCCCAGAGGGCACGTGGGGCCCTCACAGCTGGCCGTTCTCACCTGCGGGTTATTTCTAATACTCTTCGCCTTGTACAGAGCCAAGAAGAATCCCGGCTACCTCAGCAGTGCAGCCAATGAGGCCATACCCCTGAGCAACAGCCAGACTGAATGCCTGAGCAGAGAAGGGCAGGAAAAGACCAAAGGGTTCCTCGCAGCAGATCCTTCGGGCAATCTCAGCAGCCGTGCAGTGAAGGGTGACCTGAAGAGCTCCTCCAGGGTACTGGCTGGGAGCCCCACCAAGGTCAAGGAGGACTGGTGTGCCAAGTGCCAGCTGGTGCGCCCAGCCCGGGCATGGCATTGCCGGATCTGTGGCATCTGTGTGAGGAGAATGGATCATCACTGTGTCTGGTATGTTGGGAAAATCTGGAGGCCTGGAAGGTGTAAATTCACGTACAACTCTAGCCATATTTGATCTGTATTTGTGCTATCTTAAAATTTCTCTTCTTCCCAGCTTTACACCTTGTAGATATTTGTGGGCTGTTAGGATGTTCCCACTTAGTCATCGGTTTTTTGGATTTGACAAATTTAGTTCTTTCAGTCATTTCCTGAAGGAGAATAACAGAAGTTTTGGGTTTTGTTTGTTTGTTTTTTTTTAGTTTTTCTTTGAATAGCTCTCGTTTCTTCTAATAGAGTGGTATGATTTTTTTTTTTAAGTCATTATCAGTGTATTTCTCTGTGCTATTCCTTTTGAATGGATAGCTCTGGAAAGTGTTCCCTATTTTTAGGTGCCTCTTTTGTCCTCTTGGGAAACATCCTTAATCGTTTGTTGTTTGAGATAAGATTCACTAGGTAGTGCAGGCTGCCTTGAGCTTACAGTGATCCTCCTGTCTCAGCCTCACAAGTGCTGGAGTTACAGGCCTGTACCACCATGCCTGGGTCTTAATCATTTTTGATGCTACTTGTAATTTTCACTGTTAGGGAGTTGAGTCACTACCAGTTAACTTTTTATGTGGTTATTTCAGAGAAATGAAGTTTTGCACTTCTGGCTGGCCAATGACAAAAAAAGACACATAAAGCCCTTACGATACAAAATATGACATTTAAAAATGATGTTGGAGCTTTACAGATTGACTAAAGTGAGGATGATTATTCAGACACGAACACTGTAAGCTCACGTGTGTAGCATCGTTGCTCTTAAGGCAGCTGTGGGTAGTGAATTATGCTTCTTAGGTATGTAGATAGCCCCCTTCAGGAGTGACCTGGGACAGGGCATGCGAGCGACTGCGAGGTTCCACTCTTCATCTCCGTCCTTGCCTCCCATATGTGCCCACCCATTTACCAGTGCTGGCTTGAGGGCCTTGTAGCCTCTCCTAAAGGAAACCTCTGCTTATGGCAGAGGTGCCAGGGTTTGAGAGAACCCCTGGACAGCTTGTGCCACAGATGGCCACGGCACAGGACTGTTTGTACTGGAGTAGTAGCCTGTGTATTTTCAAGTTATTCTTCACATCATGGTTCTGATTTCTTTGAGTCCCATATCACTGTCTTATATACTTAACATGTATTTTCCTATACTCTATAATATACTCAGATTTATCATTTCTTCCATTTTCGTAAGTCTGGCATATATTTTCTTTAGCATGGGGGTGATGACAAAAAGAACCAAGTATTACTAATAGGAAGAGAGGCTGCAAATGTAGGTTGGTGGAGGAATGCTTGCCTGGCATGCTCAGATCCTGTATTTAATCCCCAGCACACAAACACAAATATAAATACACACACACACACACACACACACACGCACACACACGTAGACAGGGGGTTGGGGATGATTTGTTAGCCAGGTGATGTCTTAATCATCTTGTCCTCAACTAAATGATAAAGATTTCACTGTGTAGAGAGCAGCAAATACAAGATGGTTTCTCTTGGTGGATAAATTGTTAATTTCTTAAAGTTGAACAAAATAAGTGAATTTACTTTTTAATAACAATTTCATAGCACAGTATTCCTGTTTTAAAAGCTTTGTTCATTGTGTAAGTTATATAAAGATGTTTAAAGATGTGCATGCTTCCCCCTCCCCCCATTCTCTTTTGAGGATAAATAGCTGCGTTGGAGAATCAAACCATCAAGCATTTATACTTGCTCTTCTGATCTTCTTGCTCACTTCGGTGTACGGAATAACGCTCACCCTGGATACCATCTGTAGAGAGAGAAGTGTCTTCACAGCTCTCTTCTATTGTCCTGGAGTTTATTCAGATTACAGGTGAGTTGTGGATCCCACGATCAGGAAGCCCAGCAGAGTAATCAAGGTGGCTCGTGATAATGGCTCTAGGTTAGGCAGGCCTTCAGTGCTGTGATTATGTGCATTTTTCTAGGGTGATAAGGAAAAATCATTGCCTGGTAAGAAACGAGGCCTCTGTACTTAACAGGCAGACCCAGGTTCATCAGGGGGAGTTGGTGATTTCCAGAGTCAGATGACCACTTGTGTGTGCAAGGTAGCACTGTGGTCCTTTCAGAAGTGCTTGTCATCTTTGTAACCTTTCTTTTCTTACCTGTTATGTTTTATCCTGTTCTGCTTTTTTTTTATAACTATCACACTGATTACTGTGCTATCTAGGTCAAATTTTCTAAGCACTGATCAGTGGGGACCCATTCATATATTGAGAAGATTTCCAAGCAACTACAAAAGCCGGGGTTCTTTGGGAGATGGCTTGGCTGCCCCCACCCATGACAGCCCCCCACCCCAGCCCTGTCCACAAGGACACATAATCACTGCACAACTGTGTTGGCAATGTCAAGGACACACAGTACTTCCCTACACCAAGGATTCATGTCACCTTTGTATGGTGAGCTTACTGGATATAACCATCTCTGAGGTGAGGTTACTGGATGTAACCGTCTCTGAGGTGTCATTCAGCTTTACAAATGGATTTTGACCTACCTTCATTTAGTATTTGAGTGAATATAATGAAATGGCAGGTGTTACACAGCTGATCCTTCTTAATGTCTCATTTGTAGCCTGATAGGAACTTTCCTGCCCTCTGGGACTCTGGGTTTTGGTAGCTGGCTTGAAATGTTACGGTTTCCTCCAGAGCAAAGTAGCTAAAAGAGTATCTCCTGGAGGAAGTCCTTGTCAGCTTTCTGTTTGTAGCACTGGCCTGGAAAAATGAAAGAGCCCAAAACTTTAAAGCTGTTCCTAGGTGTTGCCATTAGCTTTCTTGGGAACTTTTATAGCCATCATCTCAGGGCAACTTTGTGTTCTCCCGAGTTAGGTCCAATTAGGAATTACTCATTTAGCAAATATGTTCAGTGCCATTACATCAAGTGTAGTGCTGGTTGTGTGGAGGATACAAAGTGTAAACACCAGCCCTTGCTGTTCTATAGCATATTATAAAAAGAGGCATCAACAAAAAAATAGCCTGTTGATTCTCATATGTTAGATTTATTGTGGTTATTGATTGGTGTTTTGGGGATAAAGAATCCTCCAGTTTAGAAGATAGAGAAGATACGTAAGTCTTTAGTAATAAGTAGGAAGTGAACCGGTGTGGTGACACACCCTTGCAGTCCTAGCCCTCTGTGACTGTGAGGCTGAGGCAGGACAATCACAGGTTGTAGCCCAGTGTGGGCAGCCTAGTACTTAGTGAGATCGTGTCTCCAACAATAGGAAAGAACAAGGGATACAGCTTAGTGAAGGCTCTGGGTTCAAAGCTTAGTACTAAACAAGTATAACATCTGTGTGTGGTGACAGCATTGTGAATGGTGAAGGTGGCAGCAGTCCTGACTGGTCGTCTTCCCCTTCCCAGCTCGGCTCTGTCCTTCACCTGTGTGTGGTACTCTGTGATCATCACTGTGGGGATGGCCTACATCTTCTTGATCCAGCTGATAAACATCAGCTACAATGTGACCGAGAGGGAAGTGCAGCAGGCCCTTCGGCAGAAGACTGGGCGCCGGCTCCTCTGGGGGCTCATCGTGGACACGGGCCAGTACAACAGGGGCTTCTTGCGGAACTGGCACCAGTTCTCCACCCTGGGCGCATGTGCAATCCCCCACCCTGCCGAGGACATCGTCTGAAGTGCCTTCTGCAGCCTCGCCTCCTTTCCACTTCCGTATCCACACAGAATGTCCATTGCTGTCTCCAGCTTCTTAAAGGCATTCAGGGCCATGCTTAGGTTGGGAGACTAGACTGGACAGAATTAATTTTTCTGACTTCACAACTGAAGGTTTTTGTACTGAAGCAGTCAAAGTAGAGCCATTTCTTTCCAGTCACCTTATTAATAGATTGAGTCAGGAGAAGTGGAAAAGGATGTGGATTACTAAAGCACAGATGGGTAGGAGCAATGCTTGTTCACTAGTATGAAGAGTTTTAGATTAGGATTGTTTCTAGGCCCGCTCTGAATTACTAATAGCCATGTGACCCTTAGTTGAGTCACTTTCTGAAGTCTCAGGTTCCTGTGTTATGTGGGGTACTGTTGCCTGCCCTGGCCACCTCAGCCAGTGTGAGGGTCACGTGAGGGAGCAGGCATTTGGAAAGCACTACCAAACAACAGAAGCACCCCAGGTGTAAAGTATTACTGGACTTTAATCCTAACACCCAGAAAAAAATGTTTGTATGTCCAAAAGTTGAAGCCAGATTTATCAGGGTCATTAGATTTCAAGCATATACTATATTGTGCAGTGCAGCAATGCAGGGTTCTCCTTAAGAATTAGATGCTAACTACTCTTACAGGGTAGGAGACTAGTGATTGAAGCTAGTTGTCTGACCCTGAAAGGACGGTTACGGTGGTGAAGATCCTTGTTTTCAGTGTAGTACCTAGTGCTCGTGAGTTTAGGTGATGGGTCTTATTTTTCTTTCTCTGTGTTCTTCTGGATGTACTGAACTGACTCTAGTAGGCATTCAGGCTTTTTTCGTGCTTCACTTTACTTGGTAAGGTGCTGGCGCACTGTGGTGGCGGCTGCAAGAGGAGCAGACACTCCTCTGAGAACACTTCACCCTCTCCTGGGTAGGGAGGCTGGTTAATATCAAGGGCTTGATTTTTTTGTTCATATAATTCAAATGCTGTCAGTTTATAGCACTAAATTGCAAAAAATCAGTCTTGTGGCATTCACATTATTCTGGCATGAACTTTCCTAGAGGTGTTGATTGACACCTTCCCATTGCACTCACACATTGCTTCTCATTCACCTTTCTTACATAAAAGCGTCTCACCAGGAGAGATGGAACAGGGAGTGTGTGATTTCCACAGATTAATGGGTTGGTATTCTTCCCTTGTTCTTTTTCCCAAAGAACAAATTGTTACTTTAATCATATTTCAAAACTGAAAATATATAAAGGATTACATATTTATCTAGAATGGCTTATTCTACCAAAGAATTAAGATGGAGATTTAGATGGGGGAAAGAAATTACCGTCATGAACTGTTTGGTTTTATACATGCACTGTTCTACAATCCCAAAGACAATAAATCCTTCAATTTTCTGTGGCTTGTCCCTTACTCCAGAGAAAATATTGCAAGCGTTTTCTGTCATTCTGTGCTTGCTTTAGTGATGGATTCACGTGTTAGGAGGAGACATTGTCGCTTCCTGCTCCTCTGCTCTCCATAGCTGACACCGTCCCTAGTCTCTCCACTAAGTGGGGCTGTGCTTAGCAGAGTCGTGACATTTTTATTCAGGCTTGTCATTGCTCGCCCCAGCGATGAACTGTTCAACAAATGACAGGCTCTGTGCTCTGCTGGGATGGGGCGAGCACGGACCCTGGGGATGGTAGCAGAGGCCGCAGTTTCGGCAGGCATGCCCTCTCCTTGGCCCAGATTCAGATATTCCCTTAGAATTAAAGTTGGTCCTGATATCGCCAATTTCTCTGTGTAGATTTTTAGATAAGAGAAATGGTAATAATGTCAAAGCATATGTATGTAGAAATAGGTAGTTTCTTGAATGCCAGCTATATAGCCAACTCTGATTTCTAGCAACTGATAATAAAAATTCAGAACATTAGAGTACTTACATTAGAGAACAGCTGAAGCCACTGGAGAGAATTAGGAAGGTTCACCATCTTTGGAACAACTCCCCCAACCTGTTTGCCTGGGCAGGAGCTCTCTACTTACTATTCTGACCAACTGGAATTATGATGCTTATTTTAAGTTCCTTGAGAACTCACTATTGGCACCTCACAGAAGAAAGCTTAGACTTGGAAGGTTCTGGGTTTTGAGGACTAAAAGCCTTCTGAAGTGTTTGGGTCAAAACAACCAAAAAAAAAAAAGGGGGGTGGCTATGTATGCATCATTTTTGTAGGCTCTGCCAAAAGCTTGGTCTAGGTCCTAGTCTTTTAAGCCTTTTTATGATCTAGAGCTTTTTAAGGAATTGTGTGACAGTGCTCGGCTCTCACCAGAAGGCAGAATTTTCAGTGGAATCTTTGAACAGACAAGGTGTGTGAATCAACTGTCCCCTCTGAGTGAACTGGTGATGGTGGCGCTGAGTTTCCCTGCCATCTCTTGGCCATAGATCAAGCCCCTCCCCTCAGTGCGATCCACACAAGCTGGTTCCTTTTTCCTGGGCCACAGCCTCAGCCTCTGTATGGATGCAGTGGATGTGGAGCTTAGGAAGTTACCTGTCTTACATTCTTAGCACTCATGTTACCATCATGCCATTATGTGCTGTCCTGGGAGGATGAATGCATCCATTTGAAAGATTCGGGGGGTTGGGGGAGAGAGACAGGATTGGAAGAAAGAAGAAAGAAGAAAAATCCTTTAATATTTAAAAGTCTTGGGATGTCCGTAAAAGCCGCCTGGTTCTAGCAGGGTGCTCCTGAAGTGAGCAGACCACTAACAATGCCTTTTTCTCCAGTTACTCTGATTGTTGCTAAATTAGAGCCTTAAGTGTGTTTTCAGGACAATTGCTGCTTATTTCACTTCCGCCACATGTGTGTTTGTGTTTAGGATATTGCAGATCTTTGTTCTCCAAGTTGTGTTTTCCTTTGGTGAATGAAATGATTGTTGTCTTCCATTGTACCATCTGCCCAGAAGAAAGATTGCTATAAACTTTCTCTTATGCAATAGTCCTTGGTACTTCTAATATTTTTAGCAAAAGAAAATTTCTATATTAGAATCTTTCACTGCCAGAAAACACAATGCCAGTCCGATTCAATGGAATACTGAGCATCTGCTTCACAGACTTACTTCCTTTGGGTAGGGTGTTAGCTTTTATTATCAAGTTGAACTAATAGAAACAAAATTAAAATATCTAAAAGCACAGTTTTAACCGGGATGTTTAAAAATTAATGCTTTGTGAGATTTGAAGGTCTCTTTAAGTAGGTTTATATGACTTAACTTCATTTTAGCCATATTTTGGTAAGCTGGATTTTAAAAAGGAGAATTTCTCAAATAAGCAATGGATGATAAAAGACTTTTGCTTGAGGCACCTGTTGGGAATCTAGTTTTCTCAGTAGCAATTTGACAAGTGTGCCATTTTATATCACACACTGCAGAGGCAAGACTGGTGCAGATGAAAGCTATGCTAAACTTAAGAATAAACTCTGTATGTTCCTGTGGATATTTGCTGTGATTAATACAAACTTTCTACAGAATCAGCTAAATGTAATCCTGCTGCTAATGCATACTTAACCATACTTCAGCAGGCCCTGAACATTGCTAACGCTGTAGTGTTAGCAGCAGGCCAAAGACTTCATGGTTAATGGAGACAGATTTCTCACTCTCTTTTCTTTTTTATTGGTGTCAGGAATTGAACTCAGGACCTTGTGCTTGCCAGGCAGGCGCTGTACCACTGAGCTATATCTCTGGCCCTGGAGACAGATTTCTTAGAGGCTGCTGTGACTGTTGGCCTCATGACTTATTATTACTCTAGCCTTCCTGACAGCACCTTTCACCTCTAGAAATTTATATTTAGAAGTCAAAGCTTTAAAACCAGACCTAGGCACTTCTAATTACTGATGTAACTAAAACTGTGTTCCTTCAGGTGGAGCCACTGACAGGATACCACAGAGTTGGCGAGTGCCCCTTGTGACCTCAAGCTCAGGCGATTTGGTGGTTTCAATTGTCAAGACTTAATTATTAAATATTAAATTCAGTATTTAATGTAACTGCCCTGACAACAGTAAAGAGTTTTTTCAGAGCTAATCTGGAAGCTGTGGGCTAGACATTTTGCACTGTTTTTATACTTGTATTCATATTCTCTTATCACCTCAGACAGACACAAAGCCTTTTAAGTGGAGATTTTACAAATTACTGCCATTTGTGTAAAATAATGTCCTGTGACCAAGTTATTCAAATGGAAAAATAAAGTGCTTTCTTTATGGAAGATGGTTGGTGTTTCTTGGTCTTTGTGTTCTTTCACTTAAGAAAATCCTGCATTATCACTGTCCTGCCCCTGACTGCCTTTTGTCCCCATCCTGTAGGCCTGGTGCTGGCCCTGAGATGTTTTTCCTGATGGTTATTTCTTCCAGGTTTTTGGGCCAGAGTACTGCTTATTTGGATGTTGTGTTAGCTCAAAGCCCATCTTTATGACTGTTCAACAAGAGAGAGCATCAAAATTATTTTCCTTATATCTTTTTAGAACATGTAGAAGTAGATAAGTGTAGCTGGCCCAATCAGAATGGACTGCCAAAGACCCTTGAAGTGAGGCAAAAACAAAGCTTAAGTTAAACTTCAGTTTTATGGGATTTGTTTGTTAATTAGTTTGGTACTCAGAATTGAACTCGTGACCTCACGCTTGCCAGGGAGGTGTGTGCCACTGAGCTAGATCCCTGGCCTGACAGGGTTTATTTAAGACGGTGACATATTTACTTAGGGAATTCACTTAACCTTATCTATAGAACTGGCATTAATTCTGGTGCTTGGTTTTTAGGTGCTAATATCAGCCAGTATTCTGTAACTACGCTGAAGTTAAGTATAAACAGTAGTTTAGATGGAAAGAGATTCAGTATGAATTACTTTTACTCCCATCTTCTTTAGTGACCATTAGTCTTAAAAACACTTGAATTCTTAGATCACGGCTATATAATCAAAGGAAAAGATATATATAGAGAAGATTATTGGAGAAGTAACATTCAGTTTGGGTGTTTTATATTTCATTGCATATCTTCTGTGAAAAAAAGGTGTAAGTCATTTGTTGGTAGTGGAAAAAAGGCAGTCTTTTAGGAAATAAGAGGCAGGAACAGTCTTTATTTGAAAAACTGCAGTTTTATTTTGCTGATTGAAATCTCTAACCTAACAAATAGTTAATTCTAGGCTGCCAGGGTCTGTCTTTACTGTTTTCATTTCTGGACTTGAATGTGTTACAATAAACATGCTTTTCATAATGAAAAACATTTTTCCTAGTAGGTTATTCTCCCAAGACAATTCACAGAAGAGCATTTTATCAGTGTTTATAGCACCTTAAATATTAAAACCTTTCAGTTTAAGATAAATATTTCAACATTGA
>NDGM011182988.1:0-17652 GCA_002564305.1 Octomys mimax | reverse complement strand
TTGGTTTGAAACTGTCTCATTGCTATTTGTTTCTCAATAAAATTATGGAAAAAAATAAAGAAAGAGAAAAAGAAAAAGAAAAACACAAAACAGAGAAGCTGGTGTTTTCTTCTACTAGACTTCATTTTTAGCAGTTTCAGGTTCACAGAAAAATGGAAGAGAAAGTTCAGGGAGGTCCTGTACCCTCTGCCCCATCCCTCCATGGCCTCCACACCATCACCACTGCATATCAGAGCCGTGCTTTGTGGCGTTTTGTGAGTGCCGGTAGATGCATCATAGCACCCTTCATCTGCAGTTTATGCCAGGATTCTCTCTTAGTGTTGTACGTTCTGTGGCTTTGAATAAACTGATGTCATGTATCCAATATTATATATCATACAGAGAATTTTCTATACCCCAAAATCCTTCATGCTACCCCTATTCAGCCTGTTCAGCCCTCTCTCCTCTCTTCCCCCAATTTCTTATATATTCATTCTCTCTCTCTCTCTTTCTCTCTCTCTCTTGCTCTCTCTCTCTCTTTCTCTCTCTCTTTCTCTGGAATTGGAGACTGAACCCAGGTCCTTCACAAGGAACTACATCCATCCCTGCACCCACCCCAATGTTTAAAAATATTCTTCCTTCTATGACAGGGTCTCATTAAGTCACTGCGTGGTCCAGGCTGGGATTGAACTTTTGCTGATCCTCCTGCCTCCGCCTCCCAGAGTGCTGGTATACAAGTGTAGGCCACCATGCCTGGGCCACTAATCTTCTTACTGTCCACAAATTTGCTTCTTAGAAAATGTCATGTAGTATACAATATAGACTGTTCAGATTGGTTTCTTTCACTTAGTAATACAATCACACTTTGGTACACAACTGCTTTGAAACTGGTCATGTTTGATACCTGACACACTTTAGTGTCAAAATTGTTGCTTTTTTGGTGCTTGATACTCAAGCTAGAACCTTCTGTGTCCACTGCCTGTCTCTCACGCCTCCTTATAGTCAAAACAATGTGTTTGGTATTCGTTATTTTTGGTGCTTTTTACACCCTTAGAACCAGTTAATAATGAGTACCAAAGATCATTGCATGCCAGACATTTAAGAATTGTCCATGTATTTTGACACCTTGCCATCTCGTTTCTTTTCAGGGCTGGATAGTATTTCATTATCTAGATGTGTCCTTGGAAGGTGTCCTCAATTGTCCAAGAACTTCAAACCTTAGGAGTCCTGTTCCACTGACACAGAATGGTTAGCAGTTTTGAATGTTCAAGAAGAAATAAAATAAAAACTTTGACACGCACATTGAATTTAGAAATAAAGCAAATGATACATTTGAAGTTTAAGTAGAGAGATGATTCAGAATCAAGATTCAAGTTAGTTCTAGACTAAAAAGAAATGGTTCTGGGGTAAAAGAATACACACAATGGAGGTATGCAACATATTCGAGAATTTCAGGTCTGGAACAAACAAATGTCATATAAATGCTGGCTGAAACATAGGTTCACAATTCTGTTTATTATTTTTGGGCTTTAAACTCTTAATTTACAGCTCTTATTTATAGATCAATAGCAGTATAATTGACAAATAAATTTGTCTATGTTTAATATATTCAGCATATTTGTTATTTTATGTATTTGGTACAGGGTCTCACTATGCAGCTTGGACTCGTAGTAGTGATCCTCTTGTTTTCAACTTTCCCAGTGCTGGGATTACAGGCATGCACCACCACACCCTTCCAGGTCTCCGTGGCTGGCGCAGGGTACCTGGGGTTAGGTCCAGTACAGCATGTGGTGCTGGGGATTGAACCCCAGTCCTTGAACTTGCCTAAGCAAGCACTTCGTCTGCTGGGCTATCTCACCAGCCTAACATATTTCAATATACATATACTAATTGGCATATTCATCACCTTAGAAAGATACTTATTTTTTCTGTGATGAGGACATTTAATCTACAGCAAACTTCAAGAATATAAAACAGTATGAACCATGATCAACATCCTGTACATTAGCTCTCTAGGACTTACTTAGCCTGCATAACTGAGAGCCTGTACCCTCTGCACCCCACTCCCAGTCCCTCTCACTGCCATTCTGTCCTCTGATTTTATGAGTTCAACTTTTCTGGATTCCACATAGAAACAGATGGCATTGTATGTCTTTTTCTTTGCCTGGCTTACTTCACCTAGCATAGTGTCCTCTAGGCTTGTCCAGGAAGTCAGAGAGGCTAGGATTTTCTTTTTGCTAAACTGAATGATACTCCATTGACTCTGTATGTATATGTGCACGTGTGTGTGTGTGTATGTGTGTGCATGTGCATGTGTGTATGTATGTCTGGTGTACACGCAGGCAAGTGCAAGGGTGGGCTGTATTATATTTTCTCTTTCCATTCATCTGTCAATGACTGCTTAGGTTGACTCTATATTTGGCTATTATGAATGATACTACAATGAACAAGTGAGCAAGTTATGTCTTGAAAATATCAATTTCATTGCCTTTGGACATATATCCAGCAGTGGGATTTATAGTGTGTATAATAGTTCCGTTTTTATTTTTTTGAACATCATTCCTACTGTGTTCCATAGTGCTAATTTAAATTTCCACAAGTAGTATGCAAGGAATTCTGCTTTCTCCACATGCCTGCCAATATTTACCTTTTATCTTTGATAGTGGTCATTCTAACATGCATGAGGGGCCATACCAATGTAGTTTTGATGCATATTTTGCCAGTGATTAGTGATGTTGACAGTGTTTTCATATAACTATTGTCTATTTATATGTCTTCTTTGGAGTAATGTCCATTTAGGTACCTTCTCCAATTTTTAATCAGATTATTTGGAGTTTTCACTATCAAGCTGTTCAAGTTCTTAAAAGAGTTTTTCATGGCACAGATGAATGTGTTTCCATGCTGATGCAGAGGTACTGAGAGCTGCAGAAAGAAGCAGAAGACGGTCCCGTGAAAGGTGGCAGCTCAGCCTCTGTGAAGGTGCTCTCCTTCTGCTTTGTGAGAGGAATAAAAAAGGCAAGGATGGAATTTCTGACAAGCTTGTCAGCTTCATAGCAGATAGCTGAAAGCATTGAGGGCTCATCACTCTATTTTCTTGAGAAATAAAATGAAAAATAATTGCCTGAAGATAAAAAGAAACTGGAGCAATAAGAAGTTCAAGGTGAATGGTGAAGAAATGGGCTGCTGGAAAGAAAGAAGTTGACCAAAAGCCTAGTATATCTGGGAACGAGGATGTAGCCCAGAGTGTTAGCAATGCAATAATTCTCTGCTTTGAGTAAGTAGACTTAGAGTTACACGGGACCACTTTTACACTCACATATATGCCGAGGACAGGACTATCTTGATGAAATGTTTGACTTTGTATATAGATGCAAATCTAAAGAACTCTATCTAGAAAACAATAATCCCTTTGTCAAATAGAATATTCCATAATAAGAATCTAAGAAATTCAACTACAGACACTGAACTGTTTATAAACAAAGAATCAGGTTCTATTTACTAGCCCTCTACAATCCTATTATCCATGGTTAGGTGCTAGAGACACGGTCTGAATAATCTAAAACAGCAGATATTCCACAGCGATTTAAACTAGCTCTTGAAAAACACAATTATCTACATTAAATTTGCCTCGCTTAAGAAAACATTAAAACTAATTTTCTCTTTGAAGATATTCAGTGGTATCAGAGCACAGAAAAATGCCTCCACTTTAAATAGAGTATCCAGAGAGTAACAGCATCAAATGATAAAACGAATCTCATTGATTATATTGAGACATTTCAAACAGAGCTTTTTACCCCAATTATGGAATAATTAATGAATAAAAATAGTCTTCAATTATCAGAACCAGAGATGTTCTCATTCTTAATCTCGTCTCACCTTATCCTGGGGCAAATCTTGATTTAGACTCTGAGCGAATTTCTTCCAACATTCACAAATTCCCTAATTCACTTCTCAGTAGAACAGTTCCACTTGTGTGCTACATGGTCGGGAGATCTGGTCAACCTTCATATGCTTGTGCATCCATTTACTTAGTCAATTTGTTTGATCTCAGTAATCACAAGTATGGAAAGTTTACTATTGTCAAGGACTGAGGAGATGAACTAAGTAGATTACAAGTTCAAAACTGTAGTCACAAGAGGGTGGTGCTACACTTCTGCAATCCTAGATACTCAGGAGATTGAGGCAGGAAGATTACAATTCTAAGGCGGCCAGCCTGAGCAATTCAGTGAGATCATTTAATAATAACTAAATATCAAAATAACAACTAAAACCACCATGGTGACACCCATAGCAATCCTGGCACTCAGGAGGCTGATGCAGGAGGATTCATGAAAGTGCTGTATCAGCTTAGGCAACGTAAATGAGCACCTGTCTTTTAAAAAAAAAAAAGCAAGCAGACACACAAAAAACTAAAAAAGGGTTAATACTGTAGCTCAGCGACACAGCTCTTGCTCTGTGCAAGGCCCCTGAATGTAACTCTAGGACTCAGGGGTCAAATCTTGGAAAGATTTATAATACAGAGGATGCAGATCATAGCCTGAAGGTTGTGGGGCTTTACTGATAGAAACTTTGCAACGTGACAAAAGGCACATGCTTTGCAACCACTATCCTAGCAGAAAGATGGAGCTGGGGGAAAACTCCAAGCAGAGAGTTAAGCCAAGGGGTCTGATTGAAACAGAAGGGATAGAACAGGATGAGATGAAATCCAGAAATATTAAGGAAATAAAACCTGCAGGGTGAGAGACTGATGAGAAGGGCCAATGATGAGAAAGAAGAAAGAACCTAAGTGCACGTAATGTCTTTAGTTTGAACATGGAATGAACATTGGCAGGACCTCTCACCAAGTTAGAGGCCAGAGCAGGAAAACTGGGTTTGAGCAGAGGCAATGAGTTCAGATCTCCACAGGCAGAGCTTGGAATGCTTGTGGGAACATCTTAGTTGAGATAATTAGGAAACAAATCAATCAAGTGGCTCTGTTATTTAGGAGACAATCAAATCTAGAAGTATACATAGGGAATCGCTATAACATATGTGGGTGTGGGTAGTCATAGCTCCTAAGGAGTGGAACAGAAAGCAATAGGCATTGACAGATTTAAAAAACCCAGAAAAACCTGCGCATTGTTTATCCACTAAAATGTAGTGCCTGACACAGCAGGCCTGAAAGTGCTCGGGCTAAGATAGTCCCACTCAACTCAGCCTTGTTTTTCTACTCAAAATAAATTTTGGATGTTTCCATAACTTTTTCATGATGAAGCAGGCTTTAGTCTCTAATAAGTAAATATTTTCCATAATAGCTCCTAGGTTAAAGGAATTAGGTTGATGATATTTACTTACTATTTTCACATCAGGAGCTTGAACTATTATATAGATCACTTAACACATCTATAATATCACGTTTGTGGACACTCAGTAACAGAGGAGAACTGAGCACAGTATTGTAGAAGATTGCGTGGTAGATGGCAAATAACAAGTGCAAGCTATTTCTAGCAATATGACTTCTCTGATCCTCCCAAGAAGAGAGAGAACCTCACTCCATTTCTTCAGTCTTGCAGGGCCATCAGCTAACATGGTGCAGGCAGAGACTTCCTGTGGTAAACTGCCCGCTGGTGATCAACTTGTAACACCCAGTTGACCTGAAGCAGCATGGTGCTGGGTGTAGGAGGCCCACCTGAGGACTGTTGGCAACACTATGAAGAGGAGAACTGGAGAAGTAGTGTTGTTAGGGAACTGTTGGTTCTCCTGGAGAACCTGCTTGTCATACTGGCTTTCCTGATAAGAACTCGGCTATTCTTGTCAAAGGAGGTTGGTACCTTGTTGTCTCTGAGAATGGCTACAGTTCATCTTGGGGAAGCTTTGGTCCTTAATTTGAGCATCGCTTCCTGGCTTTAGAAGGGGAGATTATGCATTGTTCAGTCTCCTGGGGAAGCTTGTCTCACTGGCTTCCTTGATACAGACTTGGCTGTTCTCAACATCTAAGGACCTGGGGACCTCGTTGTTGCTGAGGATGGCTGTGTTACTTTCAGGGGAGCTCTGG
Organism: Octomys mimax; assembly: GCA_002564305.1. Taxonomy (NCBI): domain Eukaryota; kingdom Metazoa; phylum Chordata; class Mammalia; order Rodentia; family Octodontidae; genus Octomys; species Octomys mimax. Next base: position 11,639 of record NDGM011182988.1, on the reverse strand, counting down.
TTCTTACTTTGAGCATTGCTCCCTGGCCCCAGGACAGATCCCTCAGCCTGCTAGTACAGATTCTTCATCCTGCTGGCACAGACTTTCTAGCTTCCACCAGTAGCCTTTGAACCTTCCCAGTACAGATCCATGAAACAGGTTTAGGGGACTTAGGAGGGAGATTATGGACTCTAGGTCTTCAGCTAGACTCATGCAGGACATTGCTGCGGGACCCCGGCCCTCAGCTGGATTCTTTGGATATTTAGTGTGTGGAAAGATCTGTTGCACTCTTTGAACTTTTCTCTTCGGATGACTATTATACAATAGTCCTATAAATTATGTGTCTTACATTGTATTGCTTCCCTTACAAACCATGACCAACACTTGAAAAGGATTTGTGTTTTTGTAAGGTAGGAGCTCAGCCTCTCTTGCTCTGGGAAAAGCTCCCACCACCATTTAAAGAAGCCAAGTGAATTCATCAGAGAATGAGACCATATAGAACAAAATTAAACCATAGACGTGACTGACCACAGACCCAACCCAAGCCTCTACCTGCTTGAAATGAATCACTGAGACCCCTAGCCCCAGTGGAGCTGCAGCAGACCACAGAAATTAACAAAACCGATTCAGAGTAGAGTTGCCACCAAGATGATCCAAAAAATGTGACCAAACTGAGCAATTACTGTTTAAGTCACAGAGTTGTGGGATGATTTGGCATGTAGCAAGAGAAAATTAAATTTCTCTTTCTGGAGATGAACAAAAAAGTATTTGCTTTAAATAGTTCCCAAATTATAATCTGTGATAAGAGAACCACACTTCATAAACTTTATGTCTTCTGAGAATAAAAGGTACAGAAATAAACTTTACCTTTTTGGCAGCATTAATGGGGAAAACATACCATCCTTAAGCATATTTTAAAGTATATAGACGTACTTTAAACCATAACAATTAAGTATGTTCAATTTTAATCATAGTTAATAGCATGGATTAAGTCTGATTTGAGAGACAAGCAGTTCTAACAAGTTTTCACCCCATAGCTACACATTTTTAAACTTCTTAATTATAATGAAGCCACATAACAGGTTTTTAAACTCCAAACAACACATTGACACTTACTACTGAACTTCTATTTTTGTGTAAAATCCAATAGGTATTCTAAAAACCATTTGGAGAAAGATGCCACAGTAATTTCTCAAAAAAAAATCCTAGGATAAAAAATCTTTCTTTAGTAGATATTAGTATGACAGCAAAATTCCAATGAAACTCTTTTAGAATATCAATCTCGCAAGATAAAACTAGTTTTCTTAGAATAATTTTAGGAAAGGCTATGAATTATTTATCTCCGTATTGCTCATAATCCAGTTTATGAGGATTCCTAAACTCCTCCTATATATAGAAATGAGTGAATTAATGAATGATTTGGTAAGAGAATGATAAATGGGCCAATTGGACTGTTTCGGGTATTACAGTATGTGGTAGTTGTACTTCAGAGAATGTCGTTTGACCCATGAGGTAACTGACTTGATATAATTAATGAGTCATTTCACAGCAAGGTTCTACCAGTATTGTACTCATAAATGAATCCATGCTAATGACGCGAAGAATCATCTTAACTAAGACATCCATCTACACAAGTGGGGTCTGTCAGTTCCTCCCTCTGATCTATAATGGGTGGTATTCTTTCAAAAGGCCAAAGTCATCCAACCTAACTTCTCTACCTAATTTAAAAAATCGTGTATAGTTCTGCAAAACTGTATATTATCTTCAAATGGAGAGATAGTGCTGGTGGCGATTGTTATCTGCGTAAACAAGGATGGCAGAAAATAACCTCTACTTGTCCAGCTGTTCTTTCCACACTGGATGCACTTAAAGACCATTCTACGGTTGGTAGCTATAGCCCTATTTTCAGAGCTGTCTGTGATGGCACTACTCATACCTACACTCTGTCCCTGATCACCTTTCATAAATAGCTATACCTCTAAATAATTCAGGATAACCGTTCAGCTCATTAACGCTTGGAATTCCAGAGTTACACTAAGTCATATCAACTTTCTCTTTGTGGGGTCTTTATAGCTTAACTCATGCTCGCTGTTTTCACTTGTCATCCTTCAACTTAGCAGACAGCATCCACATGAGTCTTTCGTCGTCGTTCACTCTTCACACCTACCAGGTCTCCAAGCCTCATGAGACACATGCCATCCTTTAGTTCCTCTCTGCCTAACCGGCCTATTTAAAGTTACATACCACTGACAAGAAGAACTAACAAATTATTCAAGAAATCATTTACCTCCCGTTCACCTACTGAAACACTGGGCACTGTTCTGAATGCTAGGATGCAGTGATATGCAGAATTTCTACCACTGTGGAGCTTTTGTTGCAGTGACATACATTCCCTTTTCACTTCAGAGCATAAGCATCTCTTCTTTAATGTCACTTGGACAACTGTTTGCACCTAACAAGTGCTTTAGAAATACAAATACTCTGATTAGCATCCTAGACAACATCCTTGTATGCTGGACTCCTGAGTGATTCCATTTTTACTTCTGGTTGCTAAATCTCCAGGTCCTCCAAGATGCCCCAGAAGAAAATGCATAATGGCTCTTATCTCAGCCTTGCCGGTCAAAATAATAATCTGGAAGTCGCACTTTTCTTTTGACAAAGTAGGGTGCAATTTTGGTTTTCCTAACTTCTAGCAGGCCTATGACCCATGTTTATTCTGCCAAATTCTTCATTTTTGATTCATATTTTCCCCAAGTGGCCCCACTAAGGATGCAAGAAAGGGCTCACAGCATGGATCTCTGGGAGACTTGTCTGTAGCTGGACATACTGTGTCACCCTCTCTCCATGTGTGCTCATCAGACTCCAATACTCATCAACACACCCACATCAGGAAAACACTCCACAAAGGTAGGTAGTAAACAAATATAAGACATTCATTTGTTTACCTACATCCTGTTCCTTGTATGCTCAAGTATCTTGAGATTTTCTTTGATTAGGTAGTTATTCCCAAGACTGTACTTTAGAAATTCCAAACAGAACCACTGATATACCCCAACCATTAAAGTTCTTGGACAAATCCTGCCTACCCAACCCTATCTGTCTTACTCAGTATAAATTCTTCCCAAAAAGTTCTGATTAGTTGTATTACTAAATTCCAATTTAAAGGGTCTGAATTTTGCATTGGCCAAACTTCACTTCTTCTTGGATTTTTATAAACACCTTGTACTTCCCAGGCTTTATGGTAAGATTTGAAAGGAGAAAGAGGAAAACTCTGGCTTGCTACCAAGTAATAAATCTATACAGGACTAAGAATTTGAATTGGGTGAATTTCTTTATACCATGTTTTAGACAGAAAGTTGGACAAGCATATTTTTTGTTTAAAATTACCTGAGTGTGATCTTAGTCCCTCAAAGCTAAGAAAAAATACATGAAACAATTAAAAAGACAAAGTATTTATTGTGTACCCCTATATTCATAACAATCTGTTAGTTGCAATGAAAAGAAAAAGATTTTCATTTCCCCCCCTAAGGATCACTAAATTTTTAGTGAAGAAATACAGACCAAATCATCAGTTGCACGTATAAGATGGCTAAAACCAAAATAGTATTTCATACTATTTCAGAAAAATCTCAACTATTCTTCTCAAGAGCAAGTACTCTCAGAAAAGAGATAGAATTCACACAGCTGGATTCCCTCTTGGGGACCTGTGGGTGTGGTGACATCTGCCAATAACACAGGAATAGATGTGAAAAGACAGCTAATGCATAATGGCAGCACTAAGTTTGGGACATGGTCTATTCCCAGGTTTATAGGGTGAAAGTTTAGCTCTCAGGCATGGTATCAACATGTTAGGTAGAACCTTCAAGAGGTAAGGCCTAAAGGAAAATAATTATATCACAGGATTACTCATTTTCTTGAATAGGTTAAGGCTGTCTCTCAAGAATGAGTACATTTCCTAGGTTGGATTTCTTTCTTAAGAAAATGAATTATGATACAAAAGCAAGTGTGAGCCCTCTCCAGTCTCTTAATTCTTTGCGTATACACTCGACCCTCCTCAGTATACCTTTTTCCTTTCCAGCTAGTAAGGCCTTCACCAAATGCCACATGCCAAATGCCATGCTGTTGGAATCTCCAGACAGCAAAATCATGTGACAAACAAATCTTCTTATAAAGTACTCAGAATCAGATGTTTTGTTATCACAACACAAATCATTTGAGGCAGACAGACATTTGCCATACTGCTTTGACTATCCAGGAGTTTTTGAAAACCCTTCCTCCTCAAAGTAGAAGCTATAACTTGTTTTCCTGGAATTCCTTAGAGCCACTCAGCCTTTGAACACTTCTATATCAGTGGTTCTCACTCTAGTGTACCCTGCTGATTTATGATGTATCCACCAGTTAACAAATACCTTATGATGCTTCAGATAGTGGAGGTGGTTTCTATTGTTTGCATCTAAAAACTTAATAAGGATGAGAATAACTAGAGCAGAATGCACATGTTAAATTGATACTAGTCTAGAAAGAAGGAAAAGATCTATATTAGTACAAAATAAAATACTACTTTGGAATAAGTTCTAGAAAACTCAGGGGAAAAGCAAGTACCAAAGATACCAAAGACCATCATATGCTTAAAGTGAAGGTACAGCAAGCAAAGTAGCATGAATTCCAGATATTATCCACCCAGCTGTGCTCTTCCTTTTCTGCTACACTCTGTATCCTTGGAGCTGAAGTCCACCCTTTGCATTGTTGGAAGCACCTGTTGGCTGTGTTTCACCTGGGGTCCACTGAGGAGAAGCATCAAGATCCAGGTGTGAGATGAGAGTCCATTCTCTGAACTTCCAAAGCTGTGAGGGATGCATTGTCCATGGACCAAGGTCCTGGCCCATTTCATCACGTTCTTTCACTGAGCACTGTTTGGTATTCTGCAGACATACTGATGGAAGCAGAATTCCAAACTGCCAATTCTGGAGACTACTTTATTGTTGTGTTGCAGGTAGCATGGGTCCTGGCTTTGGGTGATGATGGAAATTAAAAGTAAAGCACAAATGTACAGGGAAAAGGTTTTAACTAGAAACTAAAGAAAGAAGATAAACAAACAACTCCAGCTGGAGTAATGGCAGGAGATGCTCTCTGATGAAGACTAACACACCCACAAAAGAATATAGAATAATTTTATGGGGTATCAAGGTGAGCTGCTATCTATCAGTCAGTATGTCAGTCCTTGTTCTGCGGGACAGAAGGCAGCCTCATAGCACAAAAAGGTCAAGAGTTTTCTGTTTTTAATACCTATTGGGCATGTATGGGTCCAAGTGAAGTTCTAATTTTAACAAAAAGTTGCTTTTAAGTCTTTGACTGCTTTAGAAGAAAATTCAAATTAGTCTTTAAATACATACCAGTTTAAGGGTCCAGGAGTAATCTCTTGACTACATCACTTAGTATGTCTCCACTCTGGGGCCCCATTGCAATAGAGAGCTCCTTTGAGGAACACTCCTCCATTGGGCAAGTGTGCCACTATTCTTCTGCTGAGACCCTAGCCAATGTTAATGCACAGTTGTGTGTATTTGTAAGTCTTGTAGAAGTATAAAAGCCTGCAGAGAGGAACATCCAGCCTTCAGAAGAATGACCCATACTGGGCAATGAGAAGAGAATGAGAATACCTGGATTGGACTATGGTTGACAAAGATACAGCAAACTGCAATAACATATTAATATATATCATGCCAAGGTTTATTCACAACCTGAGTCACAGAATCCTAATTTTTGATACCATTTTAAAACTATTTTATGTTATAATCCATAACAATATTTTTATTTTATTAAGGATATATTTTAATAAATTAAAGTCTATGGGGGGTGTTGGGTTTGAATCAAGGGTCTTCCTATTGAGCAATATCCAGGCTTTTTTTAACTTTGGGGTCTTGCTAAGTTGTTTTAGTTGTCCAAACTGGGCACAAATTTGGGAACTTCCTGCCTCAACCTCTCAGAGGTTGGGAATCACAGACATTCATCACTGCACCTGGCTTAAACTCTTAATTATAATGTAGTCCACCTTACCAATCTTTCATAGTTAAAGCTTTTTGTGCTCTACTTGAGAAATCTTTTCCTGCTTAAGAATATCCTAAGCTTGAAGTGAAGTGTTTCAAGGCATAAAAGTAAACAGCTTCCAACCCAAATTAACATAGGCAGCAAAACTTTCCTTTAAAATAGATGGACAAATGAGGACATTTCACAAAAAAAAACGCTCAAGAGATTTATGAATACTAAACTAGCTCTCCAGAAAATAGTCAAGAATATCTGAGACAGAAATGACAAAACCAGTTAAGCCAAAAACCCAAATAGAATGAAAACGTCAAGCAAGGTCAATGGTATTTAAACAACAACAACAAATGACAGGAAAAGAAAAATAAAGGCATCCCTTATAAAGAAAGAGCAGAATGATGTTAATTAATTTCAACACCTCACAGTACAATCTCACAATGTTAATGGTATGAAGTCTCCAATTAAAAGACACAGATTGGCAGACTGGATCAATAACAGAATCAACAGTCTGTTGCATTTAAGAAACTCATCTAATCCAAAAAGATGTTTAGAGACTAAAAATCAAAGGAGAGAAAGTATTTTATGCATCAGTGCCCTGCAAATAAGTAGGGAAACCAATCTTAATATCAGATAACATAAATGTCAACCTAAAACTGATCAGAAGAAACAAAGAAGGTAGGTCACTACATGCTAGCTAAAGGAACAAGTCAACAAAAAGAGATAATGCTTATAAATATTTATGCACTGAATACTGGAGGACCTTGTTCATAAAAAGTTACTGTTCAACATAGAAGATCAAATGCATATTGACACAATCAGTTTGGAAGACCTTAATACTGCTCTTTTATAAAGAGATAGGTCAACTAAACAAAGTCAATAAAGAAATATTAGAACTAACCATGGACCTAATAGATATCTACAAAGTATTACACCTATTGCAACAAAGTACACATTTTGCAGCACATAGTACTTTCTCAAATTTAGGCCACATACTGGATCACAAATCTGATTAAATAAATATAAAAAAATCAAAAGCATCCCAAGTTTACTACCACACCACTGTTCAATGAAAATAGAAATCATCCACAGAGAAACACATGAAAGATTTACATTCACTTGGAAACTTAATAACATACTCCTGAATATCCAATGGGCCACAGAAAAAATCAAGTAAGAAATTAAACACTTATTATTTTTAATGGCAATGCCTGTACAACACACTGAAACCTACATTACCAAGGAAAGCAGTCCTAAGAGGAAAGTTAATTGCAATCAATGCTCACATTAGGAAAATAGAGAAAGCTCAAATATATAATCTATTGAAGGACCTTAAGATATTTGAAAAACAACAATCCATGCTCAAACCAAAATTGAGAAAAATAATAAATATTAGGGTAGAAATCAATGAAATTGAGATAAGAATGATGCATACAATCAATGAATCAAATGTTGGTTCTTTGCAAAAATAAAATAGATAAACCCTTAGTCAAACTTATGAGAAAGAAAGTAAACTCACATCAATGAAATGGAAAATAAAGAGTGAAGCCGCAACTGTCACCATCAAAATCCAGAAGTTAGTTCATAATTACATGAAAAATTGTATTTCAGCCTTCCTACCTGAGTTCTGCCACCTTTGCTTGCCCTCAAGACTTCCAGAGAGACCTGGTAGGCTATCCCCCTGCCACTTGCTGGAGTTTATTGATTCTGCCACTCCCCTTGCCCTGAAGACTGTCCTGAAGAGGGAGACTTGGCAACCTTGGCTCCACTCCCATCCCCACTTCCCATGAAAGTTTGCTGAGTTGGCCACCCTGCCTCATTCTGAAGACCACCAGAGAGTCTTGACTACCACAGCGACCAGCAGAAGCCTCATGTTGCACTGTGCTACACCAATCCACCACTGAGAGAGAGCCTTGTAATATTTGACCTGTGTTCATCATCATCAGATCCTTCTTGAACTGCAGCTTTCCACTTCTGTTTAATGAGTTAGAATCCACATTGAACCCCACACAGCAGGAGCTTTAGTGAGCCCTGCCCTCCCACACTCTGGAGAGCCTTGCTGACCTGCATCCTGCCCATCTACAATAACTGCAAAAAAGAATGACAAAAGGAAGGAACAAAAGGCAATCTCAGTTCTCTAGTCCACCCAAAACAAGTCTAGGAGACTTAGAAGAACTTGGACATCACACACCTAAAATTTCTAAGATGATAGCAACTGAAGTAAAGAAACAACTCCATCAGGCTATGGAAGAAATCAGATCAAAAATAATCTCTTAGGTTAAAAAGGAAATAACAACAATCATGAAAGAAATGATCAATCCATCTAAGGAAGACACAGATTAAAAAATAGAGTGGAATAGGAAAATGTTGGAAACATTGAGCAATACAAGAAAGAATTAGAATGCATGAAACAGATTCAAACTGTTATCTAGGACACTAAGAATTCCATTGAAAATTGGCAAAACCACTTGAATGAAATAGAAGATAAAATTTCAGACCTTGAAGATGGCATTACATCTAGTGAACATAAAAGGAAATAACTCCTAAAAATAATGAGAAACCAGTAAATAACAATACAACAGCTGTAAAGGTGTTGCAAAAATAATAATATAAGACTAAAAGGTCCCAAAAAACCAGCTGGAGATAATACAAAAGACATGAAAAGACTGTTTGCAGAAGTAACAAAAATTTTCCCAAGCATGGGAAAAGAATCTGATATACAGTTTATTGAAGCATATAGAACTCCAGCTAGCCATAATAAAAATAAATTTTCCCCCATACACATAATAATAAAGCTCTCAGAAATTGAGCAAAAGAACAGAATATTAGAGAGCTGTTAGAGAGAACAGATCACCTCTAATGGAAAGCCCATGAGAATCACAGCATATTTCTCAACATAGACAATCAAATCAAGAAGAGCTTAGACAGGTATTTCAGGCCATGAAAGAAAACAATTTTCAACCCAAATTGATGTATCCCACAAAATTATCTATCAAATTTAATAGAGAGTTTAGATACTTCTATGACAAAGAACAAATGAATAAATTCATGACAACCAAGCCAATCCTATAAAGAGTACTGACAGATATTTTAGAAAGAGACAGGATGACCACAGCTTTAACAACAACAGAAGAGAACAACCAAGTAGAGCAGGCAATAAAGCAAAGGAGAAATGTCAGGATCCTACAGTAGGAAAAAAACAAGAAAAAGATAAGCCAATACATATCAGTTATCACTATCAACACAAACAACCTCATTTCACCAATCAAAGAATACGGGCAGTGTGGATAAAGAAACAAAATAACAATATGCTGCGTCAACAAACATATTGAACTCAAAAAGAAATTAATAGACTAAATGTCAAAGGATGGAAAACAATACTCCATGGAACAAGAATTCAGAAAAAATAGTGGTAGCTCTTCTCCTTGCTAACAATGTCAACTTCAAACCAAATATGATTAAAAGAGATAAGGTCACTACATACTTGTTAGGAGAAGTGCAAGAGGAAGAACTAACAATTATAAATGTATACGTACCCAATAGAGGAGCACTCAACTATGTAAGGCAAATTTTAACTGACATAAAATATCTAATGAGCAATAACATAATTGTATTGGGGGACTTTGATACACAATGACACAAAGAGATAGATTAACCATGCAAAAAAATGGCCAAAAAATAGCAGAACTATACTGAGTTTGTGAAGAAATGGACTTAGTAGACTTTTACAGAGCGTTCCACCCAACACAATTTCTCAGTTGCACATGGGATGTTCTCCAAAATAGATCATGTGCCAGTACATAGAACATGCTTAAGTAAATGCAAAAGAATTGAAATTATCCCATGCATATTATCTGACCATAGTGAAGTGAAGCTGGAAATTATTTACCAAAGGAACAGCAAAACTCTATAAACACATGGAAACTAAATAATACCCTCCTGAACAATCAATGGATCATGGATGAAATTAAATAAAAAACTTACACAATATTTGCAATCTAACGAAAATGTAGGTATAACTTACCAGAACCTGTGAAATACAATGAAAGCTGTCTTAAAAGGGAAATTTATAGTGATAAATTCTCATATCAGGAAAACAGAAGAACGAACCCAAACAATCTTATGATGCACCTCAAACTCCTAGAAAAAGAAGAGTAAGTCAAATCCAAAGCCTGAACAAGGCAGGAAATCATAATGATCAGAGCAGAAATAAATGCAATGGAGATGAAGAAAACAATAAAAAGAATTAATGAGTCAAACAGTTCATTCTTTAAAAGAATCAATAAAATAATTACCCCTACCAACCTCATTTTTAAAAGGAAGGAAAAAATTCAAATTCATGCAATGAGGAATAAAAAGGGTGAAATCACTACAGACCCTATAGAAATTCAGAAGATTACCTATTTCCAAGATCTTAATTCTGAAAGAATGGAAAATATACAAAGAATGGACAGATTTCTAGATATATATGAATTACCAAAAGTAAACCAAGCAGATATAAAAATTTTGAATAACCCAATATCAGCCAATGAAATTGAAAATGTAATAAAAAAAAATCCTGCCAACATAGAAAAGCAAAGGTCCTGATGGATTCGAAGTCGAATTCTACAAGAAATTTAAGGAGGACCTAATGCCAACTCTTCTCAAACTCTTCAATGAAATTGAAGGAAAGCAATTTTCCCAAACTCATTCAGTGAGGCAACTTTTTTTTCTGTATTTAGGACAGGGTCTACAGGTTCTACACAGTCTCACTACACAGACCAGACTCGTAGTGGTTATCCTGTTTTCAGCCTCCCAAGCACTGGGATTACAGGCGCACTCCACCACACCCAGTCTCCATCACCATCTCAGCGCACACCAGGGGCGGGGCTGGCACAGTACACCAGGGATCGAACCCTGGCTGCTGTGCTTTGTCTAAGCAGGTGATTTAGTCCACTGAGCTATCAGGCCAGCCCTCTGGGAGGCAAATATTACTGTGATACCAAAACCAGAGAAGGACTCAACCAAATTAAACAACTACAGGCCAATGTCCTTAATGAACATACACGCAAAAATCCTCAATAAAATATGAGAAAACAGAATGCAGCAAATCATGAATAACATTATACATCATGACCAAGTTGGATTCATCCCAGGAATGCAAAGATGGTTTAATATATGCAAAACCATAAATGTAATGAACCTCATGAACAGAGCCAAGGAAGAATTACATGATCATCTCAATAGATGCAGAAAACACTTTTGAGAAAGTCCAACACTGATTCATGATAAAACACTACAGAAAATCAGAATAGAATGGCCTTCATCTCAATCTGATAAAACCCATCTATGACAAGCCAACAGCCAACATTATACTTAATGGACAAAAGTTGAAAGCCTGCATTTTCAAATCAGGAACAAGACAAAGATGACCACCGTCACAATTCCTGTTCAGTATAGTTCTGGATACATTAGCATGAGCAATTAGACAAGAGAAAGAAATAAAAGGAATAAGGAATGGAAAGAAAGAAGTGCAAGTATCATTATTCACAGATGACATGATACTGTACATAGGAGGTGCCAAAAACTCCACTAAGAAACTTGTAGATTTAATAACCAAATTCAGTAGCATAGCAGGATACAAA
>NDGM011182984.1:0-13553 GCA_002564305.1 Octomys mimax | reverse complement strand
AAGGCCGACCGCAAGTTTGAGTGTGGCTGGTGTAGTGGAGAGCGCAGATGCACCCTGCACCAGCACTGCACCAGCCCCTCCAGCCCCTGGCTCGACTGGTCCAGCCACAATGTCAAGTGCTCCAACCCCCAGATCACTGAGGTGAGTCCCTAAGTTCCCATAGGATGGCCAGGGCCTGAGGGAGAAAAGCAAGGTGCAGCTTGGACGATGGACTCCTGGAGTTGAGTGTGTCTAACGGGGAGGGGGGTATAGAAGGCCTGTCCTGCATGACTCACCAGCCTGCCCAAGTGTCCCCCACAAGTGTTTGGAGCACGTCTTCTTCATGCGGGTACATATGTTGCTGGGCACACATGCATACTGCCAGGGCTGCGGAGCCAGCCCAGTTGTCTGCCAGTCTAGCTGAGCCAGGTAGAGACAGGATGTTAGCGCCATGCTGGGAGAACATTCCAGCAAGCAGTCTCAGTTCTGCACAGCAGACATGTGTTTTCAGGAGCTGCAATTAGCTCAGAGTTGCCACGTTGAAAGATAGGCAGTGTGTTAGCCACTGTACCATTTCCCAGGGTTTAGTCTCTGTCCCAATTTGTTTGTGCAATTTAATGGGAAGAAATAGGTAATTAATTATACGAGGAAAAAAGTAGTGTTTCCAAAATAGCACATTGCAAAGGAAGATGAATAGATGATGTGGATGGAAATGCAGCTGCCGAGTTTGAATGGGCTGGAGAAGAGTTGCACTTAACTTGGGCTGCATGGTGTGCTCAGCACTGTTCGCAGCTCTCAATTCAGCCACCGTCACTCGGGCTTTGAAGCTAATTACACATTCCTGGTGCTGACCAGGAATGGAGGCCTGTGCAGGCACCACAGTGGCCAGCAGGTGTGCAGAACCTGGCCAGGGTTGCTTCCTGTCTGCAGCCTCCCTGAGCTGATGCCCTGGCTCTTTTTCTGGCCTCAATTTCCTGTTGGCCAAAGAAAGCAGTTTTGGTTCTCAGCTCTGTCACAGCACTGGGAGATTCCTTGAACACCCCTGCCTGTGATCGCAGCAAGCAAGGCAAAGCGAAACAAAAAACTGAGAGAAGGCTGAAGAAGTTGAATACGCTCAAGTTGCAGTGAAGGTGTGACAGCCAGTTTTTGAACTCAGATTCAATTATAAAACCATCTCAAAATTTTCTATGATTTGCTCAGATAACATACAACCAGAAGTGTTGTTTTTAATTCCATAAGATTCAGCCCTTTCCTGCTGGTATGGGCCAGGTAGATGTGACCCAACTGTGTGGCCCTGGATAAATGTGTATCTGGGGCTTCACTCAGCTGCACAGGATGAAGTTATGCGGGTGTAGATATGGTCCCACGAAGGGTAGGCAGCACCATCCCATCTCGATCTCAAATGAGGCCAGTGACAGTGGTTGTTGACATTCCCTTTGTCTTTAGAGAATGTATGCAGGAGCTGCAATTGGTGCCCCAGACTGCCCTCCACCAGCCAGCTTCCTGAGCTGCTCCGGCTCGTGCCTTGTCCTTGACTCTGGTGATTTCCAGAAGCTGCTGGCCTGAGGGCTTGCACTGTTCTATAATTCCTGCGGCTGCAGTTGCCTATCTCTGTGCCCGTCGGCACCTGTGGTGCAGAGAGCTTAACTGGGGCAGAGTTTGCAGTGTATCAGCCCCTCCCACCTCTGCCAACTGGGAATACTACCCCAAGTCTGGCAGCTGTGGGCTCCCCAGTGGCAGGCCCCTTCCCAGCCCCCAGGCAAGCTGCTCAATAAGGAGCTTCTGCCTCAGCCACCCCTGCTCAGTGACCGGGATGACAGCCTGTCCTGTTCACAGAGGATACCCCAGATCCCAGAGGCTAATTAACCCCCTGAGGTAATGAGGCTGTAATTGATTTTCCCAGTGAACATCTCAGTAGGAGTCAGAGGCTCCAAGTCTCTGGTGGTGATTTTCATGTTGAGCTATTGAGAAATGAAACAGCATCTTTGCAAAGAGACAGATCCTTGCTGTGTTCTGAGCTACTCGAGGGACATCACTCCGGACAGGACGTGTGGGAGGGAGGAGCCAAGCCCAGAATCATATGTTTGCTGCTATCTGTCACATTTCCTCTCACTTCACATCCGCTGCCCCACCAGAGCCTCCCTAACATGCAGGGGGAGGCCAGATGCTGCTGGCCTGAGGACTTATTTATCTCCACGCCCAACGGCACCTGTAGCGCAGACAGCTGAGGTGGGGCAGGGCTTGGAGTCTGTCAGCACCTCCCACCTCTGCCAACCTGGGGTACTTTTCTGTTCCCTAAGTCTTCAGTTTTGAAGTAACCTCAAATTTATTTTTTTTAAAAAGACACAAAAATAGTACCAAGAACTTTCATATTCCCTTCGCCCAGATTTCTCAAAGTTAATATCTTATATAACCACAATATAATTATCAAAACCAGGAACTTAATATTGATTCAATAATACTATCTAATACAGACACTTTATTAACATTCTGCCAATTACCCCAGTGACAGCCTCTATTCTGGTCCAGAATACCATCCACGATCCAATCCAGGATCCCATGAGACGCGCCACTGCCCTGTCTCCTGAGTGCTATATCGGTAGCCGTGCCATCCCTGATTCCCTTCGTGTTGTTGAAGAGTCCAGGACAATTATTTTATAAAATGTTCCTCAATTTGAATATATCAGATGCTTCCTTGTGAGGAAATTCAGGTCATAGCACTAAATTCAAGTTTAGTACTTTTTGGCAAGAAGTACTAATCTATTCTGCAGAGTTCGTACTCTTGTATGTCTCTCCCATGATTTCTTTTTTATTTCTGTATGAAGTATCCCCACCTTGGTGCCACGGCTGAGGGCAGTAAACAGAAGCACGGGCTATAGGGCTCCTTCCTGGTGCAGAAGAAGATGCCGCAATGGCTTGTGCGGTGGCAGCACTTCCAGTCCTGGAAATAAATGGAGGCAGCGAAGGGGTGCTGCCCTGCTGCTGGGGAGGAGAAAATGAGTGAGCTGGTCTTAAGCAGAGGAGTGGGCTCCCTCGTAGTTAGATGAGCAGCTATGTTCTTCCTTAACCCTTCCTTACCCCCACTGTCTCCATGGCAACCGAGCCCACCTCTAGAGACCCATCCTTTACGGCAGCTTCATGTAGGACAAGTTGTACAGCCTATTGAATTTCCCAGTTTGCATGAAGCTAAGGTTAGGACCCCCTCAGGACTCACCGTCTGCTCTTTCTCAGCCAGCTCACAGCATGATAATGACGCTGTCCCCTGCTGGAGGCAGCCCGGGCTGCTCCCATTTCCAGCTGTCATCCGGGCATCTGTGCATATGTCACCTGTTCAACCCCAGAAGCAGGAGACAAAGCAGAGGGCTGAGGAGCCCATGCTGTGCTTGCCCACTGCCTTTCTGCTCGCCCCAGCCTGTGCTCTGGACCTAAGGGGGGCTGCAAAGAGGAGGAGATGGGGAGCCACTCCCTGGAAAGGAGGGTTGGGAAAAGCATTTCCTAAGAAACCAGAAGGAGGAGTGAGGAGACTGAGTAGGTTCTCAGGAAAAGAAGCCTTAAGCTGGTGACAAGGTTCCTGGGCGAGTGCCAACGAGGTGTCCACTCTGCTCCGCACTGTGGGTGAGTTCCCAAGGTCTGCCTAACAAAATGGCACACACAAGGTGCCTTAGGCAACAGAAGCACATTTCCAAAGAGATCTGGAAACAGAAGTCCATGATCAAAGTGTGGCAAGGTTGGTCCCTGCAAGCCTTTGGGCCTCTCTCCTGGTGTCTGGTGCTTTGCTGGTGGCCCTGGTAGCCTTGGCATTGTAGAAGTATCACTCAGCTTCTGCCTATCATGTGATGTTCTCCCTGTGTACAGCATTCTCTTAATTTTTTTTAATGTATTTGGTACAGGGCCTCACTATACAGCTCAGACTCATAGTGATCCTCCTGTTTTCAGCCTTCCCAGTGCTGGGATTATAGGCATACACCACCAGGTCCAGACTCGGTGGCCAGCTCAGTGCACCTGGCATGGCATGTGGTGCCAGGGATCAAGCCCTGGTCCCTGCGCTTGCCTAAGCAGGTGCTTAGTCTGCTGAGCTATCTTGCTAGCCCACCTTAATTTTTTTTAAATTAAGGACACCAACCAGATTTGTTCAAGACCCACTCTAATCACCTCATTTTTAACCCGATCACTTCTACAGACTCTGTCTCCAAATAATATCACCTTTTGAGAAACTTGGAGTTAGCACTTAAATATATGAATTTGGAAGGGGATTCAACTGATAACAGTGAAAATTCTGACTAAAGGGAGGAGTTACCATAGTTCCAAATAAATCAGTTTCCTCCTGCATGGTTATTTAGTTAGCAACTGTCTGTGCCATGTACCGCTCTGGGCTGGAGGGTGTCCTGTGGATGAGTGAGTCTTGGGTGAAGAAGCAAGGAGATACATCCTCCCCCAGGAAAGGCCCAGCCCATCCTGAGCATGGTCAAGCCAAGAGAGGCTGGACACTACCCTCCGTGCAGGCCACTCACCTTCCACCAGAGAGCCTAGGGCAAAACCTTCTGATGCATACCCTTGGCTGCTGCCTCTTGGATAAAAAAGGAACAGGACAGCAGCAGGGCATGCACCCTCACAGCTACAAGCACCCTAGCTCACACTATGGACATGAGTAGACGCACCACATTCTAATTCCAGGACTCTTAATAATAATAGCTTTTCTGTAATAAGACTCTACTAAGTGCCAGACTCTATGCAGTTTGCATACTTACTCCTCAAATAAAAAGGGTTTATGGTGGCTATAATTATGTAAAAAGTTGGGGAAACAGTACTTGAGGAAGTGAATCATTGTCACAAAACCATGCATCCCGTTGGTGGCCCAACCATGGGGGTTGCGTCCCTCAGTGAGAGGGACAGTGGGAGGTACAGACTCCACCACTTCACCCCATGCCAAGCATGTCTAAGATGTCCAGGGCCAAAATCCTCTGAGGAGATGCTAAGAGATGCCAGACAAACAGGACACCTTAGCCCCACTGAGAATGTAGCCTTTTTACCTTACTGCCTAAGCATAACTTGGTCCACACTGATCCCTGTGATGAGGGAGAACCATGAAGAAATTTGAGGGTGCTTTGGAACTTCAGGCATCATGCTGGCCTTTGAGCACAAGTGTTTCACTCTGACCCCAGGTCTGGCCTGAACCTGCCACACTCATTGCAGAGGCAGTGGCATGCTGTTCGGCCTTTGCCAACCAAAGCAATGAAGATTAGATGGAGGTAGACTCCTGTGCTGGGGTCTGACCTCTCGAGCAGGTCTACCTAGTGGGACAGCCCAGAGGATGGGGCCCAACTGAGCCATCTACAGGTGGAGCAGAGATCTGAGAAATGAAGGCAGAGCGAGCTGGGACTGTGGGGACAGGTCCCAGAGCTGGCACCTCAGCCAGGGCCAGGAAGCCCCCACACTTAGTTTCTGAAAGAATGTTCCTCTGAAGCCACCAACCACAGGAGCTAGCAAGAAGGTACAGATGCAAAGCAGGGGCACAGGTTTACAGCCATCTCTCCACTGACCACTGTCTAAGTCTTACTTGAGGAATTTTTCAACTGCTGCAGCTTCCCCGACCTCACTAGTCCATGGTTAGGAAATATAAATTCTTTTTAACATTACTCAACATTATCTTAGATACCTGGATCCAGGAAAGAAAATCACTTGTAGGAAGCAGTGCACACTGGTCTTCAAAACCCAGCCTAAATAATTTTCTATACTCTAATGGTTTGAGATGACCCATCACTCCTGCCACCTTCTACAGCCCATGTGCCCAAATAATCGAGAGGAAGGTGTGTCCCCTGGGTGGCAAATGCTTTTGCGAAACCATTTGGAGAGCTGGGACATTTACTAGAATTTATCTGCAAGGTTCCACTGCATGTCTGCAGAAAAGGCCAAAAGCCCCTGCCCGAGGCCACAGCAACTCACCACGGAGTTCCCAACCAGAGAAGTAAGTGAGATAGAAGGAGCCAGCCAGCTTTCCCAAGAAACAAGCCGGCACTCTGATCTCCCGTTCATTTATTTGCAGGCCTCATTAATATAACATCACTGCAACAAACAGCTAACGGGGAAGGTGTCAGAATGAATAATGGAGTTACTCTGCTGAGATAACAATTAGCTTCTGAATGTACTATCAGCTAGGCCAGAGCCAGAGAGGAATCACGCCAGGCAGGAGAGCCTGAGCCTCCAAAGCCACAGATTCCTGCAGAGCTCGTCAGCTGGGCTCTAGCCTGCCCAGAAGAGTGTGCACTCACTCACACACACACACACACACACACACACACACACACACAGATGAAGATGTGACCATGTGCTGTCTTGGACCCACCATCCAGGAGTCTCTGGGGGCCAGGGTAGGATGGAAACTCAAAGGCCTCGTGCCAGCATTGCTGACCTCTGAAGAGGGGAGGACACTGAGCAACAGGAGGGAACAGGTGGCCCAGGAAGGAGATGACGTCTGCCAACACGAGATGCATCCTCACTCATCGCCCCTGAAATCCCAGGGAAGGGAGAGGACACAGCCTGCAGGGGACACAGGCTGGGCAAGGCCATCCAAGAGCGGCTTCCCTGTGACTCCTTCCAGCACCCTGCCAGAGGTTCTGATATCAGGCTGTCCCTTCTTCTGAGCCTAGTTGAGGAAACAGTCAGCCCGCAGGGGACACTAGGGGGCCGCCCATACCATAGTCGCACGGGCCACGTTCACAAGCAAGGCTGTGGACCTGCCTGCGTCCTCATGTGGGGTGCTCATTGTAACAAAGCCGTTTTTTAACCTCATTTTCCCTATTGACCTCAACTAGCCTGGCTTCTACCTGGAACTCTAGGTTTCTTAATTATGAAATGATCAGGATAAAAATAATAGTGAGTATCCACTGAATGTGACCTCATCAATGGAAATGCACAAAACACTTCACACACATCACCGGAAGTCAACCTCAGAACTTTGAGAAGTTGCTGTCCTTAGCCTCACTTGGCATGTGGTGAAACTGAGGTGCCACGAGACACGATCACTTTCCTAAAGTCGCCTTGCTACTACATTGTAGAGATAGGCTAGGACTCAGTGGCTTAACTCTGGAGCCCTCACGTTCAGCCTGTGTACTGTCTTCACCCTCTTTCCTGAGCTCATGGGGACAGAAAAAGCCCTCAGTCCACAGAGGCAGAGAAGACGGAGAAGCTGGCTCCGAGCTCCTCCCAAGCCTGCTGCAAAGAAGGGAAGCAAGCCCGTAATCTGTGCTCCAGCATCGCACAGGAAGCTGGACATGCACAGGGAGAGTGGACCGGGGCCAAGGCAAGTGCGTCGTGCAGACAGTCAGAGGGGCAAAGGGGAGGCAGGAACCCCGGAGAGGCACAGACAGTAGGAACAGTGACGGCAACAGCAAAACCAATCTGCTCTTTACAGAGCAGAATATGGCCCAGACTAAGCAAAGGGGGCTGGAAAACAGGGCAGAGGAAGCCAAGAAGCAGGCTGGTATGGGTGCTCTCTCCTGGCGACCCAGGGCTCTCTTCCAGGAGCAAGAGGGTGGCCAGCCTGGCTAAAAGCACAGGTTAAATAAAGCTGGCTGCGGCCTGCCCTGCAGTATAACCTTCAGCAGCTTCCTTAACCTCTGGGGAGAAATACTGGTATTCCCCACCTAAAAAGTAAGAATAATAATATTACTGTTTTCATAACTTCTAATGAGCCCAATGTGGGATACAATCCCAATACCCCTGGTACCCCTGGTATGCATTCTCACTCATTCATGAGCACCTAATAAATTTTTTAAAATTGTAGGCATCATTATCAGAACAGTCTTTAATAACTCGGAAGTATTCCCCTACTCTGTCTTTCTCGCCCACTGACCCTATCAGCCAGGAGACATAACCAGAGGAGCACAGCAGCTGTAGGACAGGAGCCCAGCTTTCTGAAGTTCCCAGCACACTCCTCTGGAGACCCCAATTCTGCACACCCCCGGGCTCTGACCAGGTTCCTGACTGAGCCTGACCACAGGAATGGCTTCCCGGCATGCAGCCAGCCTGAGACTCTCCCTGCAGGCTCCCCTGCCTTGGGCCTTCCCGTACCTCCTGCCCTGCTCCTCGAGCAGCCCTTGGGATCTCCCCAGCTGTAATTAATCGGCTGCATCTGCTGTCGCCCTTGGGCAGCTTTGTGGCACGGTTCCCACTGAACTGTTCAATTAGTAGCTGCAAGAATGAGGGCAGACGCGGCATCCTGGCCACTGCTTTCCAAGACAGGGCAGCCACAAAGGAAAACAAACCCGACAGAGACTGGCAGGAATGCAGATCCAGCTTGGTGCCCCAGTGGGCACAACAAGGCTCAGGTAGGCCCTGCTGCTGTTAAGGTGGAGGGTGCCATACTGAACCCTAAAGTGTTTCCCATACCATCCTTCTAGATTCTGCAAACAGTCCCCAGACTTGGCTCCACAGGCCTCCAAGTGCCAATGTCCTAACAGCAAGACAATGATACAACATAGAGCTCATTAAAATGTAAATGCAGGTCTCTTTAAGGAAAGAACAGCAAAGGAGAAGGCACCCAAAAGGAAGGAGGGGAAACCCAGGGAGTAAACAAAACCTGCAAAGGTAACTAAGGTTCCCCCTCACCACTGGGCTCTGCCCGGGGCAGCTGGTTGTGCCATCCCTAGGAAACACAACCTCACAGGCATCCTTACAGCACATTAACTAAGTGGAAAGCACTCCAGCCATCAGCCTGGGGTAGGTCACCATCCTGGAAGGATGCATGGAAGTCCTGAGGTCCAGAGGAAGTGTCCAAAATGATGACAAGGCTGAGAAGACAGCATCTGCAGAGGAGAAGATGACAGAACTGCAGACCCTGAGGCCAGGGTGACTTCTTTGCTGCCTTCAATATCTTGAGAAAGTGGCTGTTCAGTCCTCCATCCACTGAGGGATCAAACTCGGCATTGGCTTAAAGGAAAGCAAAGGCGATTACAGGAAGAACTTCTTAATGATTGTGATATCAAAATACTTTGTCACGCCACAGCAAGTATCATAAAAGGACATAGACTGTTCTAGAAGCTGGTTGAGACCGGTGTTTCCCAGTAACAGAGAACTGGGGATAGTATTTGCTGTGACCATCTCTATGCCAGCAGTAGGCTGGGTATCTGCTTGATGCAAAGAATGAGACGGTCCCTGTCGCAAGAGAGCTACTGTCCTGTCCAGGAAATGTGCAGTCAGCAGGCCAGTGTGGCCATTGTCCAGTGGGTGTTCAAAAGGCTAGCAGGGGTTTGGGGAGCTGGCAAGTGTGCCTGAGGAGTCAGGGAAAGTCTCACAGGTAACACATCTTGTAAGCAAAGCTGGGCAGGATGGCCAGGCACTCATTGGTGTGCAGTGCCACCCCAAAGAGACTGCACTGTGTCGAATGCAAACAAATATCACATGCCAGAGCTCGATGGGCCTCCGTGCTCTCCAGGTCATCCCTGTAAACTGCTGGAGAGCGGAGCCAGAAACTGGGCAGCCCCCAGTGAAGAGGGCAGGCGGTGGAGGGGCGCACAGGCTCACCCAACTCTCATAGTGGCTGCTGTGGAGCTTTTCCCAGCCCTCTTCTTCTAGTCTCCACTCCTGCAGTCCATGAGGGAGAATTTAGATCGATTTCCAGTCCACAGCATTAGCTGTGTTTAAAAGCTCAGGGCTGAAATCAGTCAGTATCTTACGATCTTCCTTTTCTTTCCTCCTCTTTTGCACTTCTCCCTAACGCACAACACCACACACACACACACACACACACACACACACACACACCCCAAGCTGTCAGATCATTTGTTTACAAGAATGTCTCGTTCAAAATTACTTACCTGGAAGAATAGGTTGAATTAATTGTTAAACGCCACACCCACTCCCAGAGGCTATCAGCCAAGGAAATAAGGAATGGCAAGAAGAGGGGGAGGAAAGAATGAAGACCATTCAGGGCAGGGCCAGTGTCCTCCTAAAATCAAGGTGGGGAACGGGGACACCCAGCACAGACTGTGCTGCTGTGTGGAGTTTAGAACCCACCAACACCCACCTACTCCAGTGCCAAAGCAGGCTCAGCCATCCCAGCCTCTCTGAGTGTCCCCACCCAAGTCACTCTGTATCTGCCCTGAGCTCCCTGGTCCATATGTTCTCAGGCCGCATGGGCAGGAGAAGAGTTCTCAACTTCTCCGAGCTCCCCACCAGCACAGCCACCCCACGCTGTTGCCTAGGAAGCCATGGATGCGGGGAGGCACTGGGAAGGAAGTGAGCTATTGCCAGGACCTGCTTTCTGCACCCACGTGCTAAGGAATTCCCAAACATCCATCTCACTCTATCCTCACATCCTCATGGGGAGGCAGCAGAATCACCTGCTTTCAGATGAGGACATTAACTTCAAGGTCACCAGCTGCTCAGCGTCAGAGCTGAAATTCAAATTCTAGTTTGATCAGCTCTAGAGCTTACCTGTTCCCTTCCTGCTACAGCACTACCTACGCATCAGAAGTCTTCTTCCCTACGTTCCCTACGCTTCCCCAGAGCAACCCACAGCACAGAGGCCATCTGAACCCCCAAGCTAAGAGGTGTGCCCCTGCCTGGTGTGCTGACCATCTTTAATGGATTTTCAGCCATCAGGGGACTCTCCATGACTCCACCCTGCCCTCCACCCCACCCCTGCAGCACCCCAGCTCCTCTCAGATCTGGAAGCCTTCCCTGGGGTTTGCCACCAAAGGTGGGAACTTGGCCTGTGTGCCTCTGCCTAGCCTCTTTGGAAAGGCCGGACCTGTTCCCCATGTGGCGTGCAGCCCTGGGTGCCCTGAAAACTAATGCTGCTTTCAAGAGAGAACTCTAGACACAGTCTGTGGGGAAAAGAGGCTGGGGACCCTAAAGCTGCTGGGTCTGAAGTGAGAGCCTGCAGGGTCCTGTGCATTCTTTCTGGGGGAAGAAATCCTTAACCAAAGAGCTACCCCTCAGTGGCCTCCTCCAAGATACTTGGCCTTGAGGAAAAGTGAAGAAGAGGCCAGGCTCTGGCCACAGCAGGCTGCCACACAACCATCACAGCCTTCTACTCACACCCAGTCTCTGGGGGGCAGGTCTTCCAGGTGACTTCCTCTATTTCTTGTCACTCCAAGCCCAGGCCTCTGTCTTGGCCTCTTTGATCTTTGAGCTGGGGAAGAGCAAACGTGTTCAAAGGTCCAGTGATTTTTATCATGCGTCTTATATACAGGAACCACTTGTCTCTGGGAGGACCTAGAGGGCAGATTGTAGAATGAAAGGTGTGGCTGAGGAAGTGAAGGCACCTTAAGGACCACAAAAGCCTGGCCAGGAATTAGGGACTTTGCCTTGGTAATAGTCATAGCCATCAGAACAAATGCTTAGTAACTTGGTCAAGTATGGGCTTCCCCTGGTAACTGAGCAGAAGTCAGATTTACATGGAGAAACATAGAGACTGGCAGACAGAGAAGAAGATGGAGCTTGGCTGAACCCCTGCTCTGGAACACACAGATTCCAGGCACACGAGAGTAAGAACGGTGGGGCCTGGTGACCTTCTTAATGATACGTGGTAGGCAAGGAAAAGAAGCAGTTGACAATGCATACATGACTCCGGGCAGAGTATGCCGAGTCCATTAACCTGGAAAGAGAATCCCCGCTGGAGCGGGGGAGGAAGAAAAATCACGAGTTCACTTTTTAGCCACTGGAAAATTCGAGGTACCTGAGGGACACGAGTGGGGAAGTGGAGATGTCCGGCACCAATTGGATATATGGTCCAACCTCAGGAGAGGGGTCCGAGCCAGCAGTACAGACCTGGAAGTCATCGGCAACGGAGGCCCTCCTCCTGCAAATCAAATAATCACCACCTCATCTATGATTTGGAAAGCCAGCCTTTCACCCATCAGCTTTGCTCTAAGCAAAGTCCTGTGCACCGCAAACCCCGCGTACACTACAAGCAGGACAGTGGCTCCGTTGTCCCCCAGCCTAAACTCTCTTGCCACCTATACAAGGTGACGACAGCATAGGGCGTCACCTGGAAAGGAGCCACTCCTGAAAACCAGCCGCCCCCAAGCACCACATCTGGTTGAAAGCCCCCAGAGGACCCAGCTGCCTTCTAGACCTACCTATCTCTGTGACACGTGCCTTGGTGTCAAGGTTGCCACACTCACACATAATTTAAGGGGGAGGAAAGGGTGTTCTTTCTCTAGACAGAGTCAGCCAACCTGGGCTCCGGGCAGACTATGTTGGCAACCTGACCCCAGCCCCAGATGCCCCACCTCCACTGCGTGCAGGTGGGAGGGAGCAAGTACTTGCAGCGACATTGCAGCGGCCAGGAGCAAGACTGTGGGCCCTGCCTGCACCACAGTGTCTCTGCACTGTGTCCCCCACATGCTACCTGCAAGGTGGAAATATTTTTAGGCTTCCCATAAAGATTTCATTTCAGTTTTTCTGAAAGGCTGTAATTAACTGCAGTGAGCAAAAGAATGTATTTTTAAAAATAAAAGTGGGGGGAAGGCCCAGGGAACCAATCACCACAGTTTCGTCAGCTCCTTTGGGTAGATGAGTTCAGGGCATCCAGGTGGCTGGAAGAGGGGATGTGGAGCCCCAGGGGCTCAGTTGGGTTGGCTGAAGAAAGCCGGCCCCAAAGGTTCTGCTGCTGCCCTGCTGGATGGCTGGGTGAGAGCCTTTTGCTGTGTCTTACAGACAGGTGTCCGCCTCCCAGGCCCAGGAGCCCAAGGCTGGCGGGAACCATGCCAGGGGAGAGCAGAATGGCCAGGATGTGTTATTGTTGGGTATTTTTAGTCTTGGAGCTTCCAGTCCCTCAGGCCAGCTCTTTCCTCTCTACATTGTCCATCTCCCACCCCCACAGAGAGGGATCTGAGTTCCCTACCTGTGCCTCCTTGATTCACTCCACGCGTCTTGTTTAGTTTTATTCATAAGGTGGGATATTTTCTTCCCAGAAAAGGAAATCAGAACCATAGCCTGAGCAAATGAGCCCCCAGTGAGGGCTCTACTGGCAAACAGGGAGGCAGGAACATTGTCCAAGGCCCCCTGAAAAGGATGGTGGCTCAAATGGTGGCAGAACTGGACATGCACATCACAGGGAGGAAAGAGCACCACCCTCTGGGAGGCAGGAGAAGAATTTCCACCTGGGCTGACCTTTTCTCCCCACCCTAAGGCAGCATGGACAAGGTTGAGTGGGAGAGACAGCCAAGGAGGCAGGACTGCAGGGGCACCATCTAGGGACCCTAAGGGCGGTTGGTCTCCATCAAGTCCCCTTTCCTCTGTCCATCCCTCTTGCATCAGCCTTTACTGTGCTCACTGAGAAGGATGCTGGGCATTTTTCTAGTAATTTCTTGAAGCCATGGCTCCATCCCTCCCTTCTCTAGCTCTTATTCTTTGCCTTGTAAACTGAGGGTCTTAGCATACATAAGACACCCCTTCTGAAAGTTGATGTTCTTCTCTTGCCTAAGATGGAATCCTCCTCTGAGTTTTTGCTACTTTGGGTAACCATAGGCCACAAAGTATGGATTAATTCACTGAGATTTGTTGAATCCCAAAGAAATGCATTTTTCCAAGAACCTAATGCATTCCCAGATGAAAGTTTACACCTT
>NDGM011182983.1:0-10406 GCA_002564305.1 Octomys mimax | reverse complement strand
GGGGATTTGACTGACCTTGTCAGATACAAAAGTTACATTTTTAGTTATATAGGTCTTGCTTTTACTTGGTCTTAGTCATCCAGCAGAAAAGCATAACCATGAGGTACAAAAAAGTAAAGTCATATTAATATGTTGAGTTGTAAAAGGCTTAAGTCAACAACTTCTAACATGGCCAGTTCTGCTGATAACCTGCTACTATTATGCACTATTGGACTATATTGGGTTATTTTGTTGAATTCAAGGACCTACAATCTTTGGACTGGCATCAATTATGAGAAGGTCCTTTAAAGACTACTCCAAATGCAGCTTCGCTAACAGCAATGGAACACCCATCTCTGACAAAGCAACAAAAAAGGGGGATATAAATGAAGGACCATTTTGTATAGGATATGTATACAGCTCCTTTCTGTTAGTTCAATGAGAAGAACGATTTGTACTAATAGTGTTTAGACAAGAGATCACATCTGCATCTTGTACTCTGATTAACTACTACGAAGACAATATGAAATGTATTAATTATTGTAACTGTCTTACTAACCTGTTTTGAAACTGTCTCATTTCTATTTCTTATGAAAATTAATAAAAAAATTTAAAAGATATATAACGAGCAGGTTCAAATGTCTGCGAAGCAGTGTCTGCGACGAGTGGCTCTGGCGGCCTGAGAACAAAAGACGGAGCGGTGTGCCGGCCGCACCAGGCTGCCTTCCCAGCAAGGACGCTATGAACCGGGCAGGGACCGGACGCTCAGGGCCCACCGCTGTGTCAGCGTGAAAACCTGAGTTCTTTGCGGAGCTGCGTGGGGTCGCAGCTGGAAATTTCCGTGCTGTTTTCACGCAGGCTTCTCGGTGAGCGGGCTCAGAGCGTCAGGTGGGCGTGCCCCTTCTCATTTCAGGGTGTTCATCCAAGGCTGGGGCCTGGGCCAGAGAAAACGGGGCGCGAAGAGCCGAGCCCGGAAGTGGGGCTCAGTCCGAGACTCCAGAAGAGCAGAGTCACACGGCCTGCCTCCACTCTTCCGGGAAGACCCTCGCTGCGCCCTTCCCGTCTGCCCCTCTCCAACTGCAGAATTCCTGCGCTCCCAGGAGGAGCTGCTCTCAGGCAGGCGGGCTGTTGGGTTTGGCAGCGCGGCAGACTTGGCAGGCGATCAAACAGAGGGCGCGGGTGCGCAGGCAGAGCCTCGCCGAGCTGCCTTCGCTGCTGTCCTCCTGCCTTCACTAAGTGAGATCTCAATGGAGAGCAGGGCGCGGCCGCAGATGCCGGCCAGCGCCGGGCCACGGTGGAGGGCGCGCACGCTGCGGCTTGGGAAGCAGACGCTGACCACGGGTGAGCTTTCCCAGGAGCTGTCCTTAGAGCTCAACTTTTAAATAAATAGACTTGCATAAGAGTTAAGGTCGGTTTTACCCCAGAATTCTAGAACTATGCTTACAGGCAGGTAAGCATAATGCAGGTGAGGCTTGGTTTTATTGTTTTTTTACTGACTGCCCTAATCATTTTTTATTATTATCTAGAGAGAACACAAACTAGCATTTAAAAAACTAGAAACAATACAGTTCACCAAACAGAACAGTGGGGATTCCACAATGGCTGCCGTCTTGCATAATGTTGGCTTCAGGTTAGTTGTGCAGATTACCTGATGTCAGGGCGCAAAATTGGTTTTAAAAAGTTATAAGCAATTAAAAAGGACAAGAACAAGAAAAGGGAAAAAAATGTAAGCACCAACTGCTCCCCTCTGCAGCCCAGCTGACTGAGGTTTGATTTTAACCCCCAAGTCCTGGGTTGGTTCCTGAGGTCCTGGCTGCTGGGCCAGTGGTCGCTGACCCACTGGAGGGGCGTGAAAGGTGCTTGGGTCACCTCCACACGCGCTGCAGAAAAGGTGTGGCCCGGGGAAGGGCTGCAGGGTATCAGGTCCGCGCTCAGCAGGATTTCAGTGTTCGGCTCTTTCCTTATAGCACCGATTTTGTAAGCAGCCTGTTTTACAGGTGAGAGAACGTTAGCTATAAGAGAACTTGATTTCCTAAACTTAAAACGTGAATGCTGAAAGTGCGTGCTCAGACAAAAGAGGACAAGAGGAAAAGCCACCGCGAGACTGATTTCAGAAGTGTCTGTCAACTGTGGCAGTGAGCACCAAGATAGTGGAACCTCAAAGCCGGGAAATTGCCCAAAGTTAGTGCCTTTTGTTTCCGAGAGGTCTGATTTCTGGGGCTTGCAATTCCTGGGCGCTCTCCCCCAGCTTCTGGGCCGGAGCTCCGTGGCTCACGGCGCCACACCCTCTGGTTGCACTTCTCTTTATTCGGAGGACGCAGCGCAGATGCTCTTCCCATACCAGGGGAAGAGGCAGGGAGGCTCCAAGCTCCGGAGTCGCTCGGCTTGAAGGACCTCTGCAGAGGGTCCCACTCAGCGTGGGAAGGAATACAGGTAAATCAAGTGCGAGAGAGGAGATGCCGCCGCCACGATCCTGCACGTCCCAGTTCTGGCCAGAAAACAGCGCAGACATGAACTTAGGCTGATCCCAATTTTTATTAATTTTTAAATGTTATTTATTTATTTATTTATGTGCCGGAAATCAGATTTGGGACCTTGCTGTCACCAGGCAAGCACTGTGCCACTGAGCTATATCCCCAACCTAAGACTGTCTTCTAAATTCTCATTTATGTTTGTCTTTTTAAAAAGATAACATTATGTATTCCGGAAGAGTGCTTCGGTGGCTACTGGACACCTCCCTTTCTCCCACCAGTAATTATTTTGTTGAGGCTCTACATTGCTTTTTTAGGGATTGTGTGTGTATGTGCGTGTGTACTTATGTGTGTGCGCACATGTGCAATTATTGTTTTTCAGGTACTAGTAATTAAAATAATTGCATGCACATATAGTATTCTGGAATTTTCTTTGTTTAAACAAATTGTCTTGGAAATATATGTGTATTAGTGTAATTTAATGTAGTTTTTTTGCTTTGTTTTTCAATACTGGGCATGGAGCCCAGGGTATTCTACCTCTGAACTACATCCTCAGCCATTTTTTATTTTTTTATTTTGAAACAAGTTCTTACTATGTTGCTTAGGCTGGCCTTGAACTTTCAATCTTCCTACCTCAGCCTCCTGAATAGCTGGGATTCCCAACAGGTGCCTCTGTGCCCAGTTCTAGATTATGCCTTTCAAATGCTGCAGAGTGACCATGAGGAGACCACCACTTGTACATGGCACCCTCTGACCTGCAGCAGACAGTGTGCCCATGTGGGCCCCCTCAGCCCTGGCGCCAGAGTGCAACGACCCTGGGGCTCACCTGGGTCTCCTCCTGTGGACGCACACGTGTGCAGGTGTGTTCTTGTGCTTTGGAGAACATGTACTACAATAGCTGGGATGTCTGATGTGCCTCGTGAGCTTAAGGCTTTAAACCTTACTCAAGGTCAGAAATTCCTGTGGAAATTCTCGTGCTAAGCACGTGCGCTTCATAGCAGAAACAGGACAATAAAAACAAAACAGACTTGAGGACCCGAGTGGGACACACACACCTGCTTCACCCTGGAAGCCCGGGAGCCTTCAAAGACTCTCATGCGCTATTCACCTTGCTGTGCAGAAGGTGAAGGAACTAAACTCCTCCGGCCAGGCTCTGCCTCCTGCGGGGCGTGGACGGTATGCGCCATTTGGAGCCAGCCTGGCTGGTATGCGTTTTTGAATGGCAACATTTCTTTTCCACAAAAGCTAATTTCAGACAAGCTGCATTTATGGAGATTGGTGTTGACATCGTGTTCCTACAGATTCACCTGCAGACAGAGGGGCCCCTCTGGTGTCCTTCCTGTGCAGACAATGCTTGTGCCCGTCGAGGGCTGCTGCACTGTATGCAGGCCACACACACAGACACGCGCACGCATGCACGCATGCACATGCGCACACATGCACGCATGCACATGCACTGCTCAGATGGCTGCCTGGGGACCAGGTCCGTCTGCAGCCCCAGATGGCCCCTTTCACAGCGGCAGCCACAAGAGGAGGTGCAGACCGAGGACCCAACTCGATGACATCACCACACATGGGAGCCACAGTTCTCAGGAAGAGCACAGGCAGGGCTCCTGGCTGCCGTTCTGTGGCCATGTGTGAATCACTTCTGACCTGTGGCTGGATCGTGACCTGAGCAGAGTGGAGGTCCGAGACTGGCCTGCAGGCAGTGACTACTCCATCACAGAGGCGGCAGCCATGAGGCCGAGGATGGGGTTGGCTCTGGAGGAGCCAGAGCTGCCCAGGGCCCGGGGTGCTGCTCCCCAGCAAAGGCCACGCGCCACGCTCAAGCCTACCCAGGCTCACCACACTGCCAGGGGCTGGTGAGCTGACATGGGCATCTGTGATTTGACAGGTGTGGGGAAGGTCCTGGGTCTGAGAAAGGGTCCCATGGACCTTGCCAGGCCTCCCTGGCACTGGGGCTGGGTCTCAGGGCACGTACCTCACCACTTCTGGGGACCAAGGGCCCATGCGGCCCTCAGGGCTGCCCAAGGCGCAGAACTCAGCTCCTCATGCAGGGAGCCCAGCACCAGGTGAGTACGGGTGTCTGCGTGTAAGTCTCCCAGGCCCCTGGTTGGGTCTCCCAGGCCCCTGGTTGGCAGAGAGAGGATGCCTGACTCTTGCTCCGCCTCCTTATCCTCACTGTCACTGTGACTGCACCGCACAGAATCTCCCTGGTGAGCTCTGAGCACCCTAGCACTCACGGGTGCCCCAGCAACACTGAGGTCCCTGTGGCACAGAGCACGGAGCCCCAGGTCTGGGGCCGGTGTGGATTCAGGAGTGCACCACACCCTGTTCTCTTGGGAGCTCTGTAACCTCAGAGCCTGTTCCACCTGCATTGAACTCCTGGAGGCAGGCACGGCCTTGATCCCCTCAGCACCTGGGGCCTAGGGCACACGGGCACATGGGAAAGGCACCCCAGCCACAGTCAGTAGTGCTGCACTGATTTCCAGGGTGGGAGCTGAGTGCAGGCTCAGTGTTAGGCTGGCACAGGCCGGTCCCTGGCCAGGGCCTCATCTGGAACGGAGGAGCTGGACTAAGTCTGTCTGAAGCTCAGGTACACATCCTGTGTGGGATGGTGGCTCTTGGATGGGGAGTTCCAGGGCTTAAAGTCATCTGCTGCATTATTAGACATTTAAAGCCCAGCAACGGCCTGTAATCCCAGCACTCTGGGAGACTGAGGCAGGAGGACTGCAAGCTTGAGCCCAGAATGGGCAACTTGGCAATTTAGGGAGGTCCTGCTCCAAAATAAAAAATAAAAAGGGCTGGAGACACTGTTGAGTCTGAAGACCCTGGAGTAAACCCATAATGTCTCAGCCCAGAAAACAAAAATAAACAAAACAAAACAACTTGGCAAAGGATGTTCTTTGGGACCATATGAAAGAAATGGAAGCTGGCGAAGAGAGCTGAGGAGAACCCATGGCTGCCTGGCTCTACGACTTCACAGACGCCTGCCTGGCATCTTCGTGTTTTGTTCTCAGCCTCCAGAGTCCCAGGCTGAGAGACTCAATGCAACAACACGGGCAGAGTCTGTATTCACTCCAACCCTTTCCTCTTGTTACGACTCAGAAAAGTAATTTTAAATAGCAGCAATTCCAGCGTGGTAGGAAACGATGAGAACTGAGTGTATGCTGCTAGGCTGTCCTTGGTGGTCTCGGGTGCACGACAACTGCCCCCCAGGAGGTATCAGCCACTGTCCCTTTTCCCCTTTGCTGCTTTGTCTGTCACCTGCCTCCACTTTGTAGGTACACATGGTTTATAAGTGGGCTGTCACCTTGTGAGAATCGGATGAGCAGACCTGAAACTGGGAGATGTCAGGCTTCCTCACAACCCAGGAGACCCAGCAGAGCCAGGCCCGGAAGCAGGATTCCAGGAGCTGCATCTGGGCCCTGCTCCTCCTCAGACGCGTGCTCTCTTGGAAACAGGCCTTCTGGCCTCTGTCTCGGAGACTTGCACTTCTTGGTTGGCCGCTGTGCCCGGTGGGCCTTGTAAAGGCCCAGTACAGGATCCTGTCCGGCCTCTCCGTCCAGAATTAGAGAGGAGGATCTGGGGCCGTCCACTGTTCCAGCTATTCTTGATCAAGTAGCAGCTGCCCACAGAGAGAGGCGCAGCCCTCTCAGCCTGCAGCGCGGAGGGGACGGAGGGAGGAGCCTGCCCTCGCAACCTTTATGATTTAGTGCCATAACTTAGGATGCGTTCCAGGGCCAGCGTTACGAAAGTCCACTGAAATACTTTGCCAGGGAACCTGACCCACGCGGAGATGTTGCCCAACAGAATCAAAGCAGGGTTTAAAGCCAGCTGCTGCCTTTCTTACACATTAAAAACTTGGCAGAGGACGTCCTTTGGGTTGGGAACACATGAAAGAAACTATGGCAGGTGAAGGAAGGCTGAAGTGAGCACGGGGACTTGGACGTCTCCAGCCACCAGAATGACACTGCGGCTTCCACAGATACCCACTCGGGTGCTCTGAAAGGAATCATCGTCCTTGTGATTCTTTCTCTAGCTATGGTGTCACACATGAAAAAAAAATGCAGCAAGAAAGAGCTTGCTACAAAGGTATTGAGGCCACATTTGTCAAACCTAGAATCCCACACAGATTTGGGAACTACGCTTCAAGCTGAGCTCAAAACTTTCAACTCTCCAAAGTGCTACTTACCCCAAGTAAAAAGCAATTTTCCAGCTCAAAGAAAGGCAGGACTGCAAGGTTCAGGAGGAAAGGTCAGAAGACTCCTTGTACATCAATCAGCTCCTGGAAAACAACATGTCAATGAGTTAAGTGAACACGAATCAGGCACATATGGATTGAATTTCCCTTGAAATACTCCTGGGGTCCAGGATTTAAAGAGGGAGTGGAGGAGGGGTAAAAATTCCTAGGAAAATCTGCAGACCTTGCATGCTCGAAAATACTTCCCTGATGCTGACGGCATAGCTGCAGGTCCTGCGGCTGACCTAAACCTGTCTGGGTCCAGCCAGCCTCTGCTTGCTGGAGGCTAGAGTGACTTTCAGGCCCAGGTGTCAGCCACAGACACCCCCAGCCTTGGGCTACACCTCACTCCATGGCATGCAGGTAGGGAGAGACGGAATGGATGGCTTTGAGGGACCAGTGACGGGCAACACATTTATTTCAGAGAAAAAATAAATTTTAAGAAACTTGAATGGTTACCAATTATGACTGCCAGGAGCCTGCTTTTAAGTAAGCAAATCAAACTTTCTTCTTTACTGGAACCTTAAGAAAAGCAATGGGAAAATTACATAAATGTGAAGAAGAAAGCAATCCCAAAGGCTTTCCTAGCCTCTTCCCTGCAGAAGTGGGTGGCACCCACACTATACATGTAGACTGGGGCAACGCAAAGTCCACCCAACCTGAAACATGAAAGAAAAGGCATTCAGACCTTGCATCTGATGTTAGATTCATGGATCTGAGACCGTGTAAGTCTGATTTTTATTGT
The DNA here is from genome assembly GCA_002564305.1 of Octomys mimax. Classification (NCBI taxonomy): domain Eukaryota; kingdom Metazoa; phylum Chordata; class Mammalia; order Rodentia; family Octodontidae; genus Octomys; species Octomys mimax. The sequence goes on along the minus strand of NDGM011182983.1, from coordinate 2,968 downwards.
TAAAGGTGAACAAACCAGTTTAAAATTGCTCAGTACCCAGACCTTGCCCCATAGAGGCTTGCAGAAAACTCAGAGTGAACTTTGAAACACACATTTTCAACTATCTAAAAGGGAGCCTGGTGAGAAACAATTGGCAGCTGGGCACACCTCAACTCTGCTGTGTGGAGCATTTTGTGGGTTTACCACCATTTCTTATAGCTAGCTAAAACTTCTGGGTTGCAGAGGAACTGTTGCTACAGTCCTTCCCTTCTTTGTCTTTTTGTTATTGTTTAAGCCAGCAGGTAATCAGAGATAAATGTTAATGGGACTTTTTTTTAAAACAAATGATGCACTATCAAACGACGATTCTTCCACAATTGTCAAATTGTGTAGACAGCGTGCAAAGGACCCATTTGTTATGAGGGGCACCACCATGTTGCACGCGTACTTTGCCCAGGCTGCAGTTGATTGATGTCCATTGCTCGCATCAGGCTAATGGCATTTTATTTTCCAACAGTAGCAAGTCATGAATGACCTTGAGTGCATATTGTTTTCCTGAAAGGGTTGCTGCTCTGCTCCCTTCCTGAGCACCCTGAGGAAGCAAGGCCTTGGTATTGGTGTTTTGCAGCAAACCTCATTTCTTTCATGGCTTTCTGTAAGAGAATTTGATACAGGGATAGAAGCTAACCTCCGTGAGTAAATGAAATATTGATCCGGGCCGCTCTGGCCTTGCCTTCACCTTGTCCCAGGGCGGGTGAGTTACTGACTTTTCCGTTTTGGCTGTAATAGGAATTATTACAACAGGCCTGTGCAAGTAATTACTTGGCATGGTAAAAAAGGAGGGTCCATCATATATTTCTGTAGAGACGTTACTTTCCATCAGCCTCGCCGTCTGCTTTTTTGGCTCTGTCTTTCCTACTCTTGATTCAATTCTTTTACCCATCATTAATCACCTTCCTTGTCAGCAGAAGTTTATCAAAAGTATTAAGTGAGCAAGGTTGCCTGGCCTCCTTTAAAAAAAAAACCAGCCAGCACGGAGCAGTAAATTTCAAAATATGGAAGGTTGGCTCGGTGATATATACGAGTGTCTCTTCAGCTGGAATGAGCCGTTTGTTTTAGTGATAGATATTGTAGTTTGAGCCGTGATAGAATCCTTCTCAAGTTTATATGTCGTGGGCTATCGTTTACGAGAGACCATGTGCTTCTAAATGGTGAAGGTCATGGCTGATGGCAAAAGTAAAAGCAGTGGTGATTCATTAAAAATAGTTAATAGGGACTGTGGCTGACAGGGATAAATAGGACCGTGTGACTCGCCAACCCGCCGGCACCTGCACTGACATGACGCCTGTCAACCCCCGCCAGCCCTGCCCTGGCAGGACAACTGTGATCCAACAGACAGATGGATGGAAGGACAGGAGACCAGCGCACCTCTTTTGTGTTAACAATATTCAGGGAAAGTATGCTTGGAAACTGCTCCCCTCTCATCCATGTGGCTGGGCTAAGATTGGATTTAACATCATTACTACACGTTTTAACAGTCACATTTATGTTTATTACATGAAATTCAACTGTGAGAAAAGAGCTTGTTGCTGCTTCTCTATTAGCTCTGAAGTGTTTAATTCATTTGAAAAAGTAACATGAAAACAAATTAGGTCTAGGATCGAGATCTGACCGCTGAAGACGGCTCCGTGAGGACCTCCCAATCTGGTCTGCGTTCTGTCCTTTGCTGTCCTTTCCGAGTTCACAATGAAGTGTTTCCCTCACTTTCACAAATAAACCTATTTAACACTAATGTGATATACACATATATACATATATGATAAGGAAAACCATGATCTGTATAATTGTTCCACTGTAACATACATTCAATGATTAGATCATGTAATACTACAGATTCACAGCTGGCTATAAAACCTTCTCCTGTGTAAAAGCGAGTGGAACTCCAGGGTGAGCCCATCCCTTCGTTCCAGAAACACTGACGTTACCCCACCAGGGACCCTGCGGGGCAAGCACAGAGCCAGAGGTCCACTTCCAGGCTGCAAGCCGCAGCTTTTGTTTACCTAAGAAAAGCTTCCTTTCCCTGGTCCTAATGAGCAAACATTCCTGATGATGCGGAGACTCCTAAGAGCTGGAAAATAAAAGAGATTTTACTGATTAAGATCAATAGAGTTTGGTGATCCATTTAAGAAGCATAAATTAACGGAGGAATATGGGCAAGTAGACGGGCCCTGGGGCAACGTCCATATGCTGTGTATAGATTTTTTAATATTACTTCTAACAAAGAAGGTTTTAAAAACAAAATTATCTGAAGCTCTGTTCCTTTGGTATCTCTGCTCTTCTCACGGTCCTTCCTAACGTGAGGAGTCAGTGAGAAATGACAGTGTCCTGAAATCCCAGGAGGACAAGGGCGTCTTCGTTCCGCTCTGGACTGCCCGGCCTCCTTAGCAGAACAGCTTGGTTCAGGAAGGTAGAAAGTCCTCCATGCTTCTAGGCAGGAGAGATAACAAGGAAGCTGCCTCCAGCGAGCAGTCTCTCAATTCCTTAGATGAGTTTCAGAGCAGCAAACAACAAACAAAGCCAAAGCCGCAAACTTTAGGTAAGGAAGTAAGGAGAGAAAAAAATGAATGATAGAAAGAAGAGAAGAAAAAGAGAGGGCGAGAGCTTACATCTAGATGTTCCCCAGAGCCCCATGTGCTGACAGGTGGGGCCTGCGGAAGGTGCTAGATCATGCCTTATAGCTGACTTCCTGTTAGGTGTCCATGGGGTCTGCAGGAGGACGCGGGTCCCTGGGGGTCATGGCCTGGAAAGCCAGATCTCCCTGCCCCTCACTTCATGCTCTCTCCACTTTGTGGCCACCATGTCATGAGCAGCGTCCGCCGCCAGCCACCTCTGCAGTGCCAACCTGTCTTAGAGCCAGCAGCCCACAGACTGAAGTGTGTGCCTAAGTTAGTCTTCCCTTCCTTAAGTTGTGGGTGTCAGGCATTCTGTC
>NDGM011182981.1:0-15122 GCA_002564305.1 Octomys mimax | reverse complement strand
CAGGTGCCTTTTCACTTGAATCTCTGTCTGGTTTTGGAATCAAAGTACTGTAATGCTAGCTTCCAGGAATGAGTTGGACAATGCTCCTTTCTCTTTCAATTTTATTAAAGAGTTTAAGAAGTTTTGGAATTATCACTTTCCTGAAGTTCTTATAGACTTCAGTGATAAATCAATCAGGTCTTAAGCTATTTTTTTAACTTATATTCAGGATTTCCTTATGACTGCCTCAATTTCATTGCCTGTTATCAGACTGTTCAGGGTTTTTATATCTTCTTGGTTTAATTTTGGTAACTCATAAACCTCAGTTTATCTATTTTCTTCTGGAGTCTTTACTTTAGTGGAGTGCAGAGTTTCAAAGTTATCACTAATCATCTTCTAGATTTCATTGTTGTCTTTTGGAATTTTGCCTTTTTCATTTCTAGTTGCATTGATATGAGTCTTTTCCTCTTCTTTCGGTAAGGTTGTCAAGGGTTTGCCTGTTTTATTTATTCTTCTTCAGACCCAGCTCTTTATTCATTGATTCCTTGTATTGTTTTATTACTCTCAATTTCATTACTTTCTTGCTTTGATCTTTCTGATTTCCTTCCTTGTACTACCCTTGAATTTGGATTACTCTTACTTTTTAAGGAACTTAAGGTACATGTTAGGTTACTTTTTGGGTTCACTCTGTTGATTTAATGTGAGCATTCACAGCTATAAACTTTCCTCTTAGAACTGCCTTCATGTGTTCCACAGATTCTAATACATTATACTGGCTTTCATTCCCCAATTTCTTCTGTATGCCATGATTATTTAAGAGTATATTATTTGATCTCTTTGCATATTCTTGTGGTACATTTTGCAGTTGATTTCTAATTTTGTTACACTATATATGATAATATGCATGGTGCAATTTCAAGTCTTTTGTTTTTATTGCATTGTTTTGTACTGAAGCATGATATTTGGGTTAGTGTGTGGTCTATTTGAGAGGAAGTTCATGTGCTAAGAAGAATGCATTGCTATTGTTGGGTAGGAAGCTGCCAATATCTATTAAATCCATTTGTTATACTCAACTCTGATATTTTTGTTGATTTTTTTGCTTTTGATCTACTTAAAATAGTTGGGTAATAAGGTCCCAAATTACAATTGTGCTGATGTTTATCTAATTTATTTATATCCAGAAATGACTGTTTTATGAAATTGGGTATGCTGGTGACTGTACATATGTATTTACATTTGTTACCAATTAGTGTTGTATTTGTTCCTTAAGCAAAATGTAAGGAATTACTTTTTCTTCTTCTGATCAGTTTTAGCTTGAAATTTACTTTATCTGAAAATAGAATGGCTACCCATGCTTGTTTATGGACTCCTATTGAATGTAATGCAGTAATATTACAGGTCAGGAAATTAATTTGTTCTACAGTTGTGGAAAAGATAGCCACTTTTGTATAGCTGTGTTTGTCACCTGATGCAAAATTTACAAACAAAAACAAAATTTTGTCAAACACTTCTGTTTGTGACTGAAATCATCTGTGAACTGAGGTACCACTGTATTATTTTTCCGTCTTTTAGTCTATGAATGTCCATTTGTACTAAATGTGTTTCTTGTATACAGCATAATGTTGGGTCTTGTTTTTGATCGAATCTGCCAATCTTTATCTTTTCATTGGAGCATTGATCCTGTTCACATTCTGAGATATAACTGAAAGGCATTGACTTATTCCTGTGATTTCATTATACTTCTGTTGCTGATTAGTTCTTTCCCTTCTATTTAACTGCTTGTCCTACCTGATATATCCATTACACTTTTCCAGATCATGGGTTTCCTTGTCTCTGTCTAGGATATTCCTGAGAATTTTTTTGATTGCTGGTTTGGTGGTCATCAATTTCTTAAAGTGCTCTTTTAATGTAAATATTTTATTTATCCATAATTTAAAAAAATATTTTTAATCTTTTAGTTATTTGATACAGGGTCTCATTACACAGCTCAGACTTGTACTGATCCTCCTGTTTCAGCCTCCTCGGCCCTGCAATTACAGGTGTGTGCCACCACGCCAGGTTTCAGTGGCCAGCCTGGCATGTGTGGGGTTCCAGGGTAGGCATGGCATGTGGTACCAGGGATTGAACCCGGGTCTTTGCACTTGCCAGGCAGGCATTTAGACCACCAACTCTCTCTCCAGCCCTACCCATAAATTTGGAAAGATATTTTTGCAGGATACAATAGTATGAGCTGGATGTTGTTTGCTTTTAGGACTTGAAACACTTAGCTTCATGCTCTTCTGGACTTTGAGAAATCTACTGTAATTTTAATAGGTTCACTTTATAAGTGATTTGTTGCTTTTAGAAGACCCTATCCTTGTGTTTGACACCTGCAATTTTTACTGTAATTTGGAGAAGTTCTTTCTGATCATGGCTATTTAGGGTCCTGTATGCTTTATTTATTCATATGTTAAATTATTTCCCCATATTTGGAAAGTTTGCTGCTATGATTTATGTTACATTTTATATCATTCATTGCAGCTTCTGGTCTTTTGTTCTTTCCATTTAATCTTAGGCTAGATTCCTTTGTGGTATTTAACAGCTATCGGATCTATTTTCCATGATCTCCTGATGTTTATAAGGCATCTCTGAGTAAATGATTAGATCATGCCCAAGTCACATGACATCAGCCTTATCATCTAGTTGACACTCTCGCCTCACATTGTTCACTTAATTCTTAATGTACTATTTAGTTCCTTTTCCTGTGCTCTACTTCCTTGCTAAACTGGCCATTCACATTGTGTGCTGTTTTGTTTACCTCGGCTACCTTTTTATTAGTGCACTATTTAAGCTCACTGGTTGTTATATTTATTAAGCTCATTATCTCTAGCTACGCCATCTTTGAGTTCACCGAGCACCTTCTTGATGGTTTTTGCATTGTTTTATTTCTCCTTTTATCATTTTGTATAATTAAGCTATCTGGCTTTTGATTTCTTCTGCAGTGATGAGCCATGTGCCAGCCTTGGGGAGTCAAGAGCTTGGGGAGGCATTCTGCTACTTTCTTTTCTCAGGTTTCTCACACGTGAGTGTGTGTGTTTGTCTGTGTCCCTGTGTGTATGCACGTGCTGAAAATTTGGAGCCAATAAAAAACGGAAAAACTTACTAATAGGGGATCTGATTAGTGTCGGCCTCCCCGTGATGTGCTGTTGAAGCAGAAAAAGGAACAAATGTCCCCAACCTAAGAGACTTTCGTCTCCCTCCAGCTATTGCTCTTTGTTCTAATACAGACAAAAGCTGTAACTTTTGCCCCTGGAAAGCCCATGACACCTGCTATGCCCAAGCACTGCCACCAAGACGTGCTATGCTACCACCACACCTTGACAGGCTGGCTTTGCTCCACTCCAAAGACCAAGCCCCGTGACAGCATGTGTAAAGCTGGGGCCCTTCCTTTGTTCAGCACTTGGTCCCTTCAGACAGCGGTCTGCTGAGCCAGGAGACACCTAAAGAAAATCCTCTTGCTTCTCTTGCAGTCTCTCCTGACTCTTCAACTCTGCAACATGATGGGTCATTTGATGCTGTCCCAAAATCCAAAGATCTGCATTAATTTAGAAAGTTAGGGATGTAGTATAATTGGGCCATCACCCAGTTCTGACACAAAGACAAACCAAACAAACTAAAATCAACTCATAGCAACAACCCTGCCACTACTGGCAATAGCAAGGAAATCAGCAAGAGAAATAGGCTTCTAGGTGTGTCAGGGGCGTGGAGGCATGGCCCTGGTGTCCAGGTCTGCCCTTCTTATCCCTTCCCAGATGCTCTCCCCCACCCGACCCCTGCCACTGTTTCTCACTGCCATGAGCTAAGCAGCTTGGCTCCAGCATCCCCTTCAACTATGATATCTCTGCCTTAGAGCCAGCAGGTCTCAGACTGAGACCACGAACAAATTAAATCTCTCCTCCTTTAAGTTGTCGGTGTTGCAGATTTTTTGTCCCAATGATTAGAAAGTGGCTATTACAGAAAATTGAAAACAGTGAGATTATTGCTGTGACGACCCTGTGACTAAACAGCATGATTGAGAAGCTTTTGGTACTGGTCTGCTGGAGGAGTTTGGAAAAGTATGGAGATGCTTTTCAGAGAAACCTTACAATGCAGTAAGCAGAGCCTGATGGATGATTCTGATCAGCGTTCACAAGATCAGAATGCTGGGAGAGGGATGGGATGTTGGCCGTGAAGGCAGGAGGTTTCAGCGGGGGACACGGACTCCACTGACAGCTGCAGTTGAGGCCGCATGTGTTACGGTGGCAGAAAACTTGTCTACATTTTACCTGGGCTTTCATTCCCTGAGACTTTGTAAGGAACTGCTATTAAGGGCAGAGAACTGATTAACCTGGCAGAGGACATTTCAGTAATTATCAACATTCAGACTATGGCATGGGTAGTGCTGAATGTTTTCAGCCAGATTCATAGTGAGGCTAGGAAACAAAAAGCAAAACAAAATGACCCAGAGGAGTCACAAGTAATGTTGGGGCCAAAAGAGATATGAGTGTTGAAGCAATTAGCACCAGTGAAACTGAACCAAGGGCTGGCAAGGTAGCTCAGCAGACTAAGCGCTTGCTTAGGCAAGTGCAGGGGCCAGGGTTCGATCCCTGGCACCACAAGCCAAACTGATCCCGTCCTCGGGTGCGCTGAGCCAGCGATGAAGTCCCAGCGTGGCGACACATGCCTCCAATCCCAGCACTGGGAAGGCAGAAAACAGGAGGATCACTATGAGTCAGAGCTGTGTAGTGAGACCCTGCACCCAAACAAAAAACAAACAAACAAAACTGAACCAAGTACTTTGTATCGCAACAAGAGAAAAGATACTTCAGTTGTGTCTCAGAAATCAGTAACAGTCCACTCATCAAAAACTCACGCATGCGCCAGTATAATGCTTTCACTTGAGAAAAGAGCCCCAGAGCCCCTTGCTGAGAGGAGTCTCCTGGGAAACTGTTTCCTCAGCCATTTCACTGTGTTCTACAACCCAAGCACTAGGAGGCTGCTGCAGCCATGATCCAATGGGGTGTGGCCGCTGCCCATGTTAGCAGCCAAACTTGGCATTGTGCACGTAATGCTGGCTTTACTGGCATACAGAAGGCAATAATTATGGTGTCAGGGAGGTTTCTACCCATTTAAATTGAAGGCTTAGGAGGCAAGGAAAGAAGCCCCTGACAGGGCCACGCTGGAAGCTACGAAATAAAGCTGAACGTGCAGCAGAGACCACAGAAAGCTGGAGATGCCAGGAACATTGAACATAAGCTAATAGAAACTGGGGAAAAAACAAAAAACTGCAGGCTGCGAGCAGGGCAGCTCGAGAGCGGCGGTGCCCGAGCCTCTGGAGTGCACACTTTCCCAGCACATGCCGTGGGTGCTGGGTACGGAGCTACAAGACTTAATGCCTTTCCTGCTGGGTTTCAGGCTTAGGTCAGATTTTAATCTACCTCTTCCTCCCTTTTGTAATGGGAACGTTTACCCTACGCCCTGTGCCTCGGGGTTATCTAACTTTTTGATAGAAGTTGACAGCTGAGAGTTTGCCTTGAGCCTCAGAAGAGACTTGGACTTTTGAAAAATGAAAAGTTGTTGAGACTTTGGTGACAAGACAGTGTGTTTCCTGTCTCACATGAGATACCTGCGTTATGTTAGTAGAATAGGAAACTCGCTGTTATCTTGCTGTTAAGCATGGTTAATAAGGTGACAAGTTTGGGTAGCAAGTTGAAAACTGGGGACTATGGCATTGAGGATAACTGTGGCTCGATTGGCTTTGGGATTTCCTCGGGGATTGGCGGGGCACACTTCTAAATGTGCCCAGATGAGTCATGGAGACCTGGCCGTGGCTCAGTGTCTGGGCCTTCTGCTTGGCCACTCTTCCCCTGCTTGGCCTCCTGCCTGCTCTGAAGTAGGCTGCCTAATCTCCACCTTGGAACCTGCAGATCAGGGCCTGAAGCCGTGAACAAATTAAACCTCTCCTCTCAGTTGTGGATGTCCAGTACTGTTCTCAGTGACAAGAAGGCTAACTAAGACACCGTCTTAGGTAACCTGCCTCCACCACTAAGGGAGAATTAGAGATAGCAGAGCTCAGAGCAGAAGTGTCCTTCACAGCCCAATGTGGTAAAGGCCTGAGGAGGAGAGGCTCCAGGAGGGGCCATGACATGGAAGAGGGACTGTTGCCTAGCTCCTCCCTCACTGAAGAAGTCATCCCAACAAACCTTGTAGGTGACGGAATTTCAGCTGGGAGCTATACCAAGTGTCCTACGAAAGGCTCACGGAAGTGGGCCAGAACGCCTCTGCATCCCTGTCATCTGCCGGGTACCAGGGCACCCACTTTGAGCTGGGTCAGCTGGGCTGGGGCAGAGGTCAGGTCTGCGGGCCCAGAAAGTGCCACAAAGCCCTAGGATGGGCCTGCCTGCATGTGAGTGTGTGTGGGCACACGTGAGGGCGCTGCCTGCTTCCCCTCATGGGCCTTTCTGCCTTTCCATGGTGCCCAGTCCTGCCACCCATGCCTGTCCTGCCCACCCTAAGTGTTTGTCAGACTCTATGGCCTTCTCTTCACCCCAGCTCCACAGATCAGCTCAAAGAACCATTCACCCAAATCCAGCTTATGAAGGTTTTAATTGACATAAAAATTGTATATATTTATCCCAAATAGCATGATGTTTTGACATTTGTGTATCTGTGGAATGGCTAAATCAAGCTAATTGGCACATCCATCGTCTCCCATCCGTACTGTGTTGTGTGTGCATGCATGTGTAGCAACAACACTTACAATCCACGTGCTGAGCAACCCTCAAGTGTGTATATCTTTACTCACTGCAGTCTCCAGGAGGCACCGTGGATCTCTGATCCCTTCTCACTGAGGTCTGGCATGATTCGACAAACATCCTCCTGCCCCCCGACCTCACTTCATGATCTCACTTATAGATCGAGTCTTAGAATGCTGAACTCATAGACACAGAGAAACAGTCAGTGCCCTGTGACCCATTACCAAAGCATCGGCCCCTGCACTTGGAAAAGGGCCAGTAGTTCCCCTCTGGACAGGATCTCTGGTGGGGACAGAAGGGTAGAACAGGTTTGCTGAGAGCTCATAAGTGCCTTCTCTAGGTAATGCCCTGTGCTGGGCCAGCACCCTGGCAACAGTACTGCAGAAGACACATTCCCAGCCAATTTGTCAAGAAGGGAAAGTGAGGTGCGAAGCCAGGAGAAGCGCTTGCCCAGAGCCACCCAGTGGTGCAGTATCTCTGCCCTTTTTCACTACTCCGTGCCTTGATAGGGAGAGGACGTGGTGGGCACTGGGAGAAGACAGGATCCTCATTTCCTTGCCCTGATGTGGCACCCACAGACCCTCTCAGTCCCGGCCAGTGCCACATCTGCCAGGCTCCAGAACCTTCTGAACCCACACCCANCCCTCCCTCCCTCTTCTCCCTCACCTCCCCTTTACCTCCCTCTCTTTAGGAAGTAATTAGCAAGGCCAGATTCTTTGCCACCATCTGCAGCTCCCCAGCCCAGCCACTAGTGTGGCCATCCCTGAGCAGTCTTTCGGAAAGCGATCTCAGATGAATAGACTATGCTTCCCACTTCAGATCTCAGCAACAGAGCCATTTCTCCAGGAAATAATGGTAATGACAAACGGCCTGCAATTATTCAAAGGCTGCTTCCATGAATAATTCAGGAGCAAAGGAGCTGGGGTCCTTACCTGCCTGTCACAGCCCCCCTCTACCAGCTCCTCCCTCACTCCTGGGGTGCATCTTAATTCCCTAGAAATGACTAACTGCACTGAGACACCACCAAACTCTGGCGCTTAGAAATGCTGCCAGGGTGTGTAGCCCCCGCAGCGCCCATGCCCCCGTCCGCTGAGCAGGCGTTGTGAGTGCTGCAGGGGGAGGTCTGGTATTAGCTGCTCACGGAAGAGGAGACAGAGCTCAGGAAGGCAGGCTCTGAGCCCATTTGTACCTAAGTGGAAGGCAGCGGCGTGGGATGCAAAGCCCAGAAAGGCAAGAGCCGGCCTTCTGAGCACGTGCTGAGCCCCCTTATGGGGGACAGGTCCTGCCCTGCACTGCTCTGCGGGTGACCCCTCTTCTCACACCCTCACACAAGCAAAGAACAGAACTCTTGTTGATCATCCCTGGCTCATGTGGGTCTTTCCCACCTCACACGAGTCATCCCTGGTCATGCGGGTCACCTCTGCCCTTCGCGGCTCTTCCCTGGCTCCTGCCGGGGCCGGCACAGCCTCACTCTGCTGCCTGCGACCTCACTGGACTCCTTCAGTTCACAGCACAGGCTTCCTACAAGACCTGCATGGAGGATGCGGCCTGGGAACCCTTCTCATGTGTTCCCAGCCCCGCGGCATTCAGGGAAGGCTCACTGTCTCTCAGATTCAGCTCTCCAGAGAGAACTTCTGTGCAGTTTTGTGGTCAGGCTAAGGTGGCCTCAGAGCCACACCCCTTCATGTCTCCATGACAACCCACACCTTGTGCTAACTAACAGGAGACAAGGGAGCAGCAGTGAGCTTGCCAAAGGACGCGCTGGGGCCTCAGCTCAGTTCCTCCTCCCTGCTTCCTTCTGAGAGGCAGGGCCCCGCCTTGCTGCATGCTCAGCACAGGTAAGAGCCCGCCCACAGCCAAGCCCGACCCCACGTGGTGGGAGAAGGGAGAAGGTGCTTCTGACTGGTACCAGCTCACGCAGAATGCGGGGTTCAATCAGCTCAGGGCAGGGAGGCCAGGGCACAGCTGCACCCCTCCCCATCCTCGCTAGAAAGGGAATCCTGAGATTTATTCTGACAGGTTATGTCCAGGAATAAAAGCCACGTTTCCTGGCCTCCCTGAGCAGCCAGGCTCTGACCACACACAGTACAAGCAGAAGATGGTGGGAAATTTCCAGTAAGTCTTCTGTCTTCAGAAAGGGGTAGGGGACCTTCTCTTTTCCTTCCCTTCTTCCCACAAGCCGCCAGGTATTCAGACCCAATGGTGGTAAAACACCAGAGCCCCTGCCAAACCGGTAAGAAAAGAGCCCCTGGTCTCTCTGGCCCTCTGGCCTCCTGACCCCCAGTGCTCTTGGCCCCTCCTGTTGGCCAGATCCACCTGGAACAGAGCACAGGGTGCCAAGGGCGTCATGGGGGTCAGCCCAGGGGGCTCAGGGGGCAGGGGCAGCTGGCCAGCTGCAGGAAGGAAAGGCGGGTGGCCTAGGGCCTCGCAGCTGCTTATGCCCATGCACGGTGGACAGGATAGAACCCCTCCTGGTGGCCTTCTCTAGGAGAAGAGAAGCCTAGCCCTGGAGCAGAGCCTGGGGGTCTGGTAGAGGGCCTCATGCAGGCCAGCATGGCTCCGAAGACCCCAAATCCAGGTGGCTTGGGCCATTTCCACCACCCTCCCTCTACCCGTAACCAGTTCAGCACTTCTGGTCAAAGGCATTGGAGTGGGGCACCAGTTCACACAGAGACCCCGCCTGTGCCCTGTGATTCTTTTTCTTGTTTTCAATTCTCTATTGGAGAAAAATACGCACGACATGAAACTATTTCCCTCCTTAAGAAGCATCCAGCTCAAGGACATGAATACGTGCACGTGGCTGTATGCTGCCATTCCTGTGCACCTCATGAGTGTCCCATCACCCTAGGTTGTAACAGGCACTCCCCACTGCCTCCTTCCCTAGCCCTCGGGGACTGCCATCCCACTGTCCATAGCAACAAGCTTGCTGCCTCCAGGTGCCTCATGGAAGTGGCATTATAGAATATTTGTCCTCTGTGACAGATCTAACTAGCACACGTGCCCAACACATGTGGCTCAATGTGTCCAGACCCTGGTCTCCAGGCTGTGGAAAGACAGCCAAGGGTTGAGCTGGAAGGAAACGGTGTCACACGGGGTAGATTCATGTGGTCATACAAGGCCCAAGGACACCTCAGAGAAGGAGCAACTTTGTCTCAGGGGGCCTGCATAAGGCAAAGGCTCCGAGTCCTGGAATGAAGCCTCAGAAATCTTCTTCTCCCCCAATGTCGCCTGGTCAGTACCTCTAGTATTGGCTCCCATGGCCCTATGCGGCTCTGGCAGGTAGCACAGTCACAGTTACAGATTTGCATAGATTTGTGTGAGGATTTCCTAGTTTCTCTTGTCCTTCTAACTTGTAATCTCTGTAAGCGCAACAGCAGGGGGCTGCCTCCAGGCCCTGCAGTACCTGGCTTCTGATAGATGCTTCATGGAGGTTTCTGGATTTTGAGGGAAAGTGTCCCGGCTGTGGGCCACCGCAAGGCTCCGTGGGAGGGAGAGCATGCCCATTTCTTTTCCCAGCACTGGGCTCCACTTCCTTGGAGAACTGCTGTGAGTCACAGCGGGTGACATGTCCCCCCCCCCCCGTCACCTTCTGCACCTCCAGGGTGTGAAGGGAGTGCACTGGATGAAGCTCTCAGGCCACAGACAAGGGTGGAAACCTAATTGGCCTGCTCGCCTCTGGTGCCCCATCCCTTCTGCTAGTGGGAATGCAGTGCACTGGCCAGGAAGCCCGTGACAGAATGATGGAAAAGTCCAATTTTCTAAAAGGCATCTAAGTCAGACGTCCACGGTGTTGCGCCCTTGCAGGCACACACAGTTGTTATTTTAGGCGGCAGCATTGCTCACGGAAGCCAGCGAGGAAAGCAGTGCTCTGGAACTGTAGGGAAAAGGGCTGCTTTTCAGAGAAGGCTCGATCCCTTCTTCTCCCACAAAAGCCATTACCCTTTGGATTTTAACACCATCAGGCTTGACTTATACAATAGGAAATTCCCGTCCCCCCACCGCCCTTCAATCTCCCCTTTGGGGACAAGCAACCACTTCCTGAAGTCTTACTCTTTCTAGAACATCTTGGCAACCCAGAAAGACAAGGAACATCACAAAGTCTTTCTCAAGTGCTTTGGCCAATTCTTTGAATGAACTGTGTTCAGTTGTATTAAACAATAGCTGCCTAACAGCCTCAAATCTCCATGGCTCCAACAAGGAGGGCCCCTAGTTACTGACAGCCTTGCAGCTTGCCTGGGGCAACTCTTTCCCAGGTGTTTCTCATGCCCACCCTGAGTCAGGGGCTAGTCAGGTGACACAAATGCATTTGGCTGGGCCACTTCACAAGGACATCCTTGGCCTCTTCTTGCATCCTGTCCGCCACGATCTCATCAGCCAAACAAGTCCAACAGCCAACACAACACGAAGGGCAGGGAGGTAGAATCTACCACGGTGGGAAGAGCTGCACAGTGACACGGTGCAGGGTGTTGCTGGGGGGAGGGTGGCCCTGGCCCACAGTGGGCCATGCCACTTGCATGCTGCTGCTCACCAAGTGCCCCACAGCACACAACATGCTGTGGGGTTCCACGATGCTTCAGACTCAGCATCTACCTGCAGGCAGCTCAGAATCCAATAACGGAAACCACTGGGCCCAAAAGAGACATGATCTGATCATAAAGCAAAGCTCTAGGAACAGGAGAACGATGACATATTTTTGTCTATGTTGCAGTCAGGGCTCACTAGAGAAACCGATACAGCACACGATATGCACGTATGTAAGAAGTTACACAATTGGCCTGCGGAGCTCGGCCACAGAGCTCAGTGAGAGAGCATGCAGAGGGCATCTGCACCTTGGAGACGGAAGGCTTCAGTCCAAGGCCTGGAGCCCACTGCACCGTCCCACACGCATCTACATGAGGTGGCTGATGGGTCTGCGGTGGAATGCTGAAGAGTCCACAAGGAAGGTAGAGGAGTTCCAGGCAAAAGCCAGGAGACAAGGACCAACTGAAGGTAGCCATGCTGAAGCAGAAGGCTAGAGCTCCAAGAATCAGGCCTTCCTCCTTTCTCTTTTGTTGTATGCAGTCCCCACCCTGGGGGTCCTTTACGCCCACACCATCCCCTGCCCTACGGCTCCTCTTGCACAGGCTCAGGATGCTTACAAAGTAAGGACCCTGCCCCTGCTGCGTCACTTAGCTAACCTAGATTTCGCAAATCAGTGCACTGTGTCAACTCTAAGCAGAGTTGGGATACTCGGCAGGGACAGAGCCTCTTCTGCAGACCAGTGACTGATCTGTGCAAAAGCAAAGGAGCCTGGGCTCAGCAGCCCACAGGAAGGAGCCCGAGGCCCATGATGATGCCAGTGCAGCTTGGACATTGTAAACGGTTTTAGTAACGTCAGGGAATGAGAATCCAGACAGCGCCAGCTTCCCCGCCTACCTGTGCTGAAAACGACTGGAGGATCTTCCCAATCCAACCTGGTCAGGACCCCCAGGCTTGGCTGAGCCCCAGGAAACGCAAAGAGGAACAAGTGGCAGTTCTCTGCCTACTGGTGACATCATCCTGAGAGCACTCAGACCCAGTGGCAGCCCTTGGACCGTGAGCGGGGAGCATAGCTGGTGACTGTTGGAAACCAGCATCTGCCTCCTCACAGCAGGACGGCACGGCACAAGGACGCACTCCGGGGGCAACCTGGAGGACAGCGGCAAGGTGGGCAGGTGTCTGGGCAGGCCCCCACACTGCTCCCTTCCTTGGAGGGGATCGGAATTCTCTCTGGGCAGGTGCCTGGGGAGGAACAGAGGTGAAGTTCCCAGGAAAGGGCCCAGGCTCTGAAGGGAACCCTGGTGAGCTGCCCAGAATGGAGATTACTGCCAAGGTTGCTCCTCAGTTCAGCTGTCCTCAGTCACCTTGGTGGAAGTCAAGGCCGCAGAATAGGCCCTACACGCACAGAGGACCCAACCCGGCAGTTGCCGCAGGACAGGGAGAGGCTAATGTGGCACAGGAGTTCCCCTGAGGGGAGGTGGTGGGCAGTGTTCGTAAAGGCCATGTCATATGTTATTATGACATTAAAAATGTGTTTTTTCCCTGCACTAGATTTTAGAGTAAAATTCATAGTTTCTATTACACAGTGTTCTCCATATAACTGTGACTGCCACCCATTACAGCTTGCACCTGTGACAGCCCCACAAGGCCCCAGGTTAAAGGACGAGCCCCAGGTTGGCACAACAGGAGGTAGTGGGACTTTAAGAGGCTGGGTGTGACCTGGCAGACACAGTGCCACCTGGCTTCTCGCTCTTTTGCTTCCAAGCCCAGCGGTAATTACTTCTTCTCCACCTTGTGTGCTGGCCATCATGCGCTACCTAACGACCCAGAGCCGCAGACCTAACTAACCAGGGACAAGAACCTCTAAAGTCGTGAACTAAAAGAAACCTTGTCTTTGTATACATTGCCTGCCTCAGGGGTCTGTTACAGTAAAGAACACATGTTAACTTAGTTCTATCTCCAAGATGCTAGACTTTGATCTGCCTGTTCCTACACTTGGTTATTAGGTTTATTCATCAAACCCATTGATGCCAGTTACTCAGAGGCCATGTGCCCTGCACTGGGGACACAGAAGACACCAGCCTTTAGGTATCACTTTCCTCTTACAAGGGGCCTGTTAGACAGATGGGCAGAATTTTAACCCCTTTCAAAATGCATGCCCATGAGCCACAGGTCATTCCTCATGATGCCCTGAGTCCCTCCCTCGCACCTGTCTGTCCCTGCCTCCTTCCCTTCCTGCCTGAGCCCCCTGTATGCCTGGCCCGGGGCTGTGTCTCACTTACAGCCCGGAGCAGACTCTGGACCAAGCTGATTCTGGTACTGCTCACCTCTGCAAGAACAATGTCCTGAGTCTTGCCTTGTCCGCTCCACCCTTCTCTCCACCAAGCTGCCCTGCTCCATCCTGGAGAGCTGTGTTTTCTCTTGAAGAAGCTGTGATGAAGACTCCCCCACGTTCATGGTTTACGCGAGAACATTAGAGAACTGCCGTGGTTGCAGGCCCCATTCTGCCTGTTTGAGGACTGGAGGGAGCCAGAGGAGAACGTCACGCCACAGCTCCTGATGCCTCTCAGTCCGGGATCATCATTTTAAAAAATGTTTACATCAGAGGAGAAATTGGTTCTCAAATAGTAGAGAAAATGCACCAAGTTTGATGAGATTGTTACACAGACTCTTGGCTGGTTGTTTCTCCCTCGCTCCCCCTTCCCTCAGCCCATTATTATTTAAGGTTGTATTAAATCAGGCAAAGGGAGCGGACGACAATATGCAAGTTCATGCTGGCAGCTCTGGCAGGATGCCCAGGCGAGGCTGGCCCCACATCCCGCCTCTGCATCTCCAGCAGCAGCAGTGGAGGCAGCTGCCAGGATCGGCGTCTCCCTGCGGCCCGGCTCCAAACCCAGCTCAGAAATGACAGCATCAGCTCCAGCCCCTGCCGCTGAGAGGCTCCGGTAGGCGGTGCTGATTCTGAAACAGAACCTGCAGCAGCCAAGGTCCTCCCCGCTCCTCACTGGCTGT
Source organism: Octomys mimax (assembly GCA_002564305.1). Taxonomy (NCBI): domain Eukaryota; kingdom Metazoa; phylum Chordata; class Mammalia; order Rodentia; family Octodontidae; genus Octomys; species Octomys mimax. The sequence goes on along the minus strand of NDGM011182981.1, from coordinate 840 downwards.
GTGTCCTGGAGCAGGTCTCTCTGCCTCTCCGCACTGTGGGTTCCCTTCCTGTAACTCAAGGGCAGCAACAGCCATCCTCAGAACAAAGCAGTAAGACACTGCACTGGGGGCTCGGCTGCCCCGGGTTCTCCCCTGGCTCCACCATGTTCTAGTCCTGGCCCTGTTGGCAAGGGTGTAACCTCCTTCTCCCCTCTGTGACTTCACCTTTCCTCCCCTGAGAACCAGGAGCAGCGATGATAGCACACAGCAGGATGTGAATGTGAGGACGCATGTGACGTCGCTCCGAGGAGGGCGTGGTGGCAGAGACGCTGTCATCCTTATGGCTACGTCGTGTTCTGAGCATCACTACTCAGTCAGCCCAGGAAATGATGCTTTGCCGTTTGGGAGTGTTGTTGGGGCTGCAAGATGGCAGAAGAGGCAGTTGGCACTAAAACAGAATGAGCTGGTCCCCTCTTCTCTCGCCCTCCACGGGCCCCTATGGATGCGTGGATGCTGGGTGACTGACGCAATCCAATGGCTCATCTTGAGCATGATGCTGCAGGGGCGGGGGCGCTGCCGGGCAGGTGGGCCCAACTTCGAAGGGTCTCTCGCATTGTCCAGCAGCTGGAGGAGGCCTGATTTTCTTCACTTCAAGCCTGGAAGCAAATGCTTTTGAGGTTATTATGGTTTAGATCTGAAACACCCCTAGAAATCTCATGTGTGCAGGTCATAGTCTTGTAGCTGGATGCATCCATTCAGAAGTTCACGGCTGAACATGCTGCTTGGAGGTGGGGCGGGGGGGTAGGAGGGACAGGGCGGCAGGTGGATGTGGGGCCCGGAGGCTTGACCTGTCCCTGGCTC
>NDGM011182980.1:0-23354 GCA_002564305.1 Octomys mimax | reverse complement strand
GTGGGGTGGCCGGGAAATGTCCAGGTGGGGACTGGTGGGCGGGTGGTCAGAACCTACCTGTGCTTTGTACACACTTTCTCGAAACGGGGGCTATTACAGTAGCCACACGGATGCCGCAACAGGGACGCCTAGACGCCTGTCCTTGGCGAGAGATGTGCGCTGTTATTTAAGGAGTGTCGGATCCGTGGTGGCGAGAGTGGGCAGCCCTGGCCACGGTTTTGTTGTGTCCAGAGTTGTGTTGCGCTGCCAACCCCCTGCCCCGCACTTCTTTGTACATAGTAAGAAGTACTCCTGGCAGCTTGCTAGTATCGCCTGCAATCTGATAGCTCTCATTTTGGTGGTGTCAGTTAGGGGTGGGTGGCAGTAGGCAGGGGGCACGGGGACAGAGAACTCCCGGTAGCTTGTGGAGGCCAGAGCAGGGGGAGGGTGTTGTTCTCCAAAATAAAGAAGTGTGGCAAACTGGCACATTCTCAGTGATAGGGTGATTTGAACACGATTGGAAGTTTAAAATGCAGAAGCGGGGCTGGGAACGGGAGGTGAGTAATGTTTGGTGAGTAATGGTTGCCCAGAGTATGCAGGTGGTGCCTATTAACTTTGAAAAATCACGACCGAGGCTTCCAGAGCGAGAGAGAAATGGAGGNNCGGCCCCATTACAGAGAATTGAAGAAGGCTTTTTCTATAAACAAACCCTAGAACGCCTTGTAAAGAATGTGCCCACGATGGAGTAAGAGCAGATCTCTATAGAATGCGCGTGTTTGCTACCTAGGGGAAGCCGCAGGCGCAGGCCCGGCCCTCCGCAAATCTGGTGCTCTTTGTTTTCCAAACTTTGAGTGCACACTGGATTAGGCGAAAGGCTTCCGGTGTAGGGGAACAGTGGAAGGTCTCTCACCTTTGAAAGCTATAGTTTATAAGAGATCAGAAAGCTGAACTTTTGTTACCATATGCCAGCTGACTTTTGTTGTTTAACTCAAGTTTTGAAGGCCAAAGTAGCAGTGATGGCCTTACTTTTCTGGGGCAGTACTCGGGATTTAAAATATGATGCCTTACTGCTTGGAGTGTTTATCTGGAAGAAAACTCTGTTTACAAGGCTGTACTTTCTGAACACAGGCAGGGAAGTATCCCTTAATGTATGTTTGCAATCCTGTGATGCCCAGGCTCTTCTCAGCGTCTTTTCTAAATGGGTAATGCCTTGAAATCTGATGGGTGGGTAGAAGGCACCCCCAGATCCTATTAATAGTGTGGAAAGTCCTGTCTCATTGGCTGACTCTCTCATCCTCTTTGTAGCTTTGAGGATTGAATAATATACTTAAATCACATATTCAGTTTTTAGACTGAAAGATACCAGGCCACTTACTTCAGAAGTAAGTCGCCCAATCTGATCAGAGATAGTGTGTTTTGGCTGTCCTCCCGGTGTAGTCAGTAAGACTAGGATGCTGTTGATTGGCTGCAGGTACTACGTGGACATATTTGGGGATCAGACATTTCTTTCTGAGTGGGATGGCATCGAGGTGAATGTTTTCTCTCTAACTTAACGGAAGAGCATTTAGCAGCTTGGGCAGCAAATGCAGTCATTGGGCATGTTTGCTTTGTGTCACCATAGCATGAGCAGATCTTCTAAATAAGGGAGGAGTGACGGCCAGATACTCTGATGGCTGTTTTCTTTGTTTGAGTCAACATGTACTTTAAACGTGGCCATCTCCTAAAAAGGGCTTTACTCTTTTTTTTCTGCTCCAAGTACAGCAACATCCTACAGTCAGAGAAATGTAGGTATGTGAAATGTTGGTGTTTAAAGACGTTAGTGTAGTGTTGTTATTATTATTACCTATGAGGAGAACCCAGAATAAGAATTTTTGAAAGTACTTCACTGGTAAATTATAGTTTAGTTTCTTTAGAGCGAAATAGTACGTAAAAGGTTTTTAGTTAGAGGGGTAGTGGCGTATGGGTCAGGATTTGAAGATGAGAGGGTCATATGTTTGATTTGTCAAAAGGATTGGAAAAGCCCAAACCCAAGGAAGACTCCCAGGTTGAATAGACAAGCGGTGGAAACGGCAGAGAAAGCAGGAAAAGTCAGCTTTTTCAGCCAGAAAAGATCATATCTTGTTGATTCCATTTACATGAAATGTCCAGAATAAGCAAATCCATGGAGACAGAAAGCAGCTTAGTGGTTGCCAGGGGCTGGAGGAGGAGAGAGTGGAGAGTTGCCGCTGACGGGTGCAGGCTCCATGTAGGGCGATGAAAATGGTCTGAACTTAGTTTGCGGTGGTGGTCATGCAAGTTCAGAAACACTAACAGCAATTGAAGTATACATTTTAAGTTCATGTCTATTATGTATGTGAATTGTATCTCAATAAACCTTTATTTTCTTTAAAAAATGCTCAGGTGAAAATATATTATGCTACCTTGGACATAACAATGAAGTTAGGTTAAAATTCCTAAGTAAGTCTGATGTGCGGGTTGGTGACCCTCTCAAACCCTATGAGTTTTCCAGCTCTGTGACTTGTAGCAACATTGTAAAGGGGCAGTTGAAGTTGTAACAGCAGAGATTCGATACCCTGAGGCAGAGGGAAGCCGGAAAAAGAATCTTGCTCCTATGTAGTTTACGATTGAGGATTGGGTTAAGAAAACACCAATGGAGCTGGGCATGGTGTCACACACATGCAGGCTCAGCACTCTGGGAGGCTGAGGCAGGAGCATGGGAAGTTCCAGTTTGCCAGCTGAGCAAATCCTTGTCTCAAAATTAAAAAAAAAAAATCAAAAGGGGCTGGGAATATATCTCAGCATGAGGGCCTTAGTTTCAATCTCTCTTACCACAAAGGCTAGTGATGTATGGCAGTGCAGTCTTCATATGAATCTAAAATGAGGTTTGATTTCTCAAGATAGAGTTTAGTCTGGATGGCTGTTTGCATTTCCAGTTTTATTGTGTATGCTTTCCAGCAAAGAAGTGCTATGCTGTTTTAAAATGGTAAAGAATTAGCACTCCTTTTTGATGTGCCGTATTAATACAAGTGGTACTTTGGTACAGACTATGGATGTGCTGTTTGTTTTAATGCAGCAGTTTCTGTTTTTCTCTTTTGCTTATTTTGGTTCTTAAATGGTAGCAGGAGCAGGTATCTTTGTAGGTTATAGTAGCTGTTTCAGGCATATAGTGATTTTCCTAAAGAATTAAATATCCTATAAAACCAAATGTTTCAAAATATAGCCCAGGCTGTTTTTTTTTTCTTTTTCTTTTTTTTTTTTTTAACCAGGGATTGAACTCAGGCCCTTGCACTTGCCAGGATAGTGCTTATTCCACTGAGCCATCTCCCTGGTCCCATGTTTTATTCTTGTATTGTAGTGCCTTTATCCAAATTCACCTTAGCCCTTTGACAGTGGAAAGACCTAGAGAATAGTTTTTTTTTACATTGGTTTTGGGACTTGGTCTAAGACTTAGTTTACTAATAAAAATGTTTCTTGCTTCTGCTATTTTTACAAGATGCAGGCCAGTAATGAAAATCAACTGTATCACTTTTACTTGTTGCCTTAGCCACCAGCTGCCATGCCTGGGGTGGGGGTGGGGGCTTCAAGGGATTGTCATTTCCTTTATTTTGGTTTCATTGATTTTGTAAGCATGAGCCATGAGAAGCAGCTGAAGCGGGCCAGCACCAGCACGCAGTGGGCGCCTACTGTATGCGAGCTGGCTTTATGCTGGGCAGTGCCTGTGAAAAGAGGGCTTAGCTTCTGTCCTGCAGGACAGGCAGGTGCTTATTCTACTGAGCCATCTCCCCAGCCCGGTTACTTGAAAATTCACAGCATTTTCAGATTCAGCTTGGGTGACAGTTTTCAGATAGAAAGTGGGCAGCTTCCTAAGTTGCTTTAAAAACTTTTCTGAATTTGAGTCCTGCAGTAAACCCGGGTCCCTGGTGTTGCCGGCACTAGCTTTTCCTTATTTATATCTTCCCTAATATTGGAATACCATGCTATAGGTCACAGCAGATAGGTGTCCATCCACAGTTGGGGGTGACAGTCGTGTCTGAAAACATGCAACGTCCTGCCTGCCTTTTGTCTGGATGTTAGCGCGCATGTGTGCAGGTCACCTGGCATGGATTGATCTGTAAGAAGGGGGAGGCAGGTGGATTGCAAGTGTGAGCCCAACCAGGGCCATTTAGTGGCTTAGCAAGAATCTGACTTTAAATAAAAAGTAGAAAAAGGGCTGGGATGCAACTCAGCATGAAGGACCTCCGCTGAGTCCTCAGCAGTCTCCCTCCCTCCCCCCTCCCCCTTCCCCTCCCCTTCCCCTCCCCCTCTCCGTCTTTCCCTCTTTTCTTTCCCCTCCTCTCTCCTCCCCCCCATTTACTTTTTTTGGAAGTTTTCTTGACTGAATCATTGGTTACTTAGCTTTCTGATAATCATTAGGAAATGCTTATATTTGATTTTTTTTAATAATTAAAAGAAATACCTAGCTATTTTTAAACAGATGAGGGGGAAAAATGAGATTGAAGAGATAATTCCTGAAAGTTTTTAAAGAAAATTTTAGTCATAAAACATACATTTTTTTTTTAAACACTGATTTTCTTTGTTTTCCACACTCCTTCCAGCCCTGGCTCACGGAAGAGGTACGTGTGCCTGTGGGCCAGCTTGCTTCGAACTGTTTCTCTTAGCCAACTTATGACAGGTGTTATCTGAGTCCAAGAGATGAACTCTTCTGGCTTGTCCTAAATATATAGTAGTTCTGTGCATGCGCAAGGTGCAGCTTGTTGAATTCTGTTAGAGGTGCTCTGAAGGAAAATTCTGGGCACTTTAAAGACCGTGAAGTGTGGAATGAGTGACGCGTCCTGGATCCCTCTGCAAGATGAGAGCCATGATCTTGGTGTCAGATCAGCAAGGAGAAATTTTCTAGTTCATTATGAAGTTGTGTTTTGGCTTGAGCTTGGGAGGGAAGGGGGGATGTGTTGTGGTGGACCCTGAGCCCCGTCAGCATTTGGGGAATGTAACAGACTTCCAGTGTTTGCAAAGATTAAACCTTAGGCATGTGCATGTACTGCCCCTAGATCTCTGAAAGAAGAGATTTGTTCTTAGAAAAGGACATATGTTGGTGGTAGAAAATAATTAGCACACAAAGGGTCTTTACAAGCAAGTTAGGTGGTTAGCTCCGCAGCTGTGCACGCTCCCTCAGCATGACCAAGGTGGTTTCTTTTGTTGAATTGCTTTGGTTTTATTTGACTGAAAATATTGACGGTTTGATTTTGGCGCTTTTGGTCTTTAGAAGACTAAATCGTTCTGTGTTTTTAAATGGTCAGCTGTACTCATATGATAAAATCCCAGATAACATTTAAGAAGGTTTTCCTCTTCACGTCTTATAAAATTTACTAATTTCAAAACCACAAGGAAATATTTTCTTGACTTGAATTGAGAAATGGTTTCCCCCTCTCTTCCTTTAGGTTTAGAATTCTTTTCTTTTTTCTTTTGGTGGAACTGGGGATTGAACTCAGACCCTTGCACTTGCCAGGCCAGCACTTATCCTACTGAGCCATCTCCTCCGCCCCTAGAATTTTTTTCTGATACTGTATCTTACCATAAATTTTTAAAAATATGAATCAAGCCTCAGTAATTACTACTCTTAGCACTATTTTAGAAACTAAAAAAACAAGCAAGCCAGACTTCAATTTTTGTTTTCCCTGCCCTGAGCTGCAAGGATTTATAAACATGGATTGCTGTTCAGGTTTCACTGGAATATGATGGAAGTAGTTTCTTTTATGACGTGGGATGCACTCTTAGGATTCCAGCATCCTTTCCAGCATATTGTTGCTGTTATTTTTTGTATTTATTCTGACTTGGGTAGGCAGGTAGTGGCTTGGCTTATCAGGAGTCGGGGGGTCTGACTGCGCAGCTCACCAAGTTCCCCCTAAACTTAGCTGGTGGGCCTGAGGCACCCACCTTCTTATTTCTAGCGGCCGAGCTGCTTATGGCCAGAGAACCTGCGCGCGTGCCAGTGTCCCTCCACTGCAGAGGTTCGTGTGCCCCCCTAAAATTCCTCCCTTTCTCATAGTCTGCAAGACTTCCTGGAAAAAGCATTTTTGTCTTTTGAGACTTTACAGAGTAGTCTGTTACTATTCAGAAAGTTCTTGGTGTTGAGGGGGAGGAGTTTGAAATTGTATTCTCTTATTCCTGTCTTGCTCCTCCCAGGGTACTGGTTTAGTAAGAGTTACATAATAACTGTACCGCTTGTTCAAAATCGTGTATATCCCCACCCACCCAGCCAAATGCTGGCAGTTGGAAATACGCTTTTGTTGCAGGTTTGTATACTTTTGTTTGGCCAGTTCCGGTAACATGGCACTGTGTTCCTTCAAACTGTGTTTTGAATTATTGGTCAGTTTTAAAAGCATACTGCTTTCTAAATTGTACTTGGCCTGAGGAATAAATACATATTGACAGTCTTAAAGTATAAGAGTTTTATAGAGCAGAACCTGAAGCTTTTTCTGAGATATGTTGAATGTTTGCAGTTTATTTGCGTCTATAAAATGTAGGTAGCGTTTGTATAAAACTGATGTCTGGGAATATGTTTGACTAAGCAAATGAAAATGTACCAAATGGATTCCAGTAGATTTTAATTAATAGTATTTTCATGCACCAAAGTCTGATGATAGCAAGGGGGTAAAGGGCTTTTCCAAAATTTGAGCCATCTTGGTGGCTTTACCAAAATTTGAGCTACCTTTCCTTGATAATTTTTGAAAAAAATACGGAGCATTCAGAGAAAACCCAGGTAACAGTGCGTTGTGCTGCCAGCCACGGAGGCTTGCTCTAGTCACTAGCCGCACACCGTGTGTTGGTAGTAAAATCTTCATCAGCCCTTCATCCGTTGCCCTTTCCTTCAGTTCAGCTGTGAATGGGTTCTTATGGGTAAATGGGTTCCAGGGGCTGTGCGAGTCAGGTCCTGGGGAGCTGTTTAGTCTTGGGTGTTATAGGATTGAGCGCTTTCCTCTCAGTTTTCTTTCTAGCTTGCACCGCACTAAGATTTTCAACAAGGTTGGCTCGGAATGGGACTTCTAGTTAAACTTCAGTTCTGCAGCCTCACACTTTTCTGGAGAACCCAGTGGATTGGACATTTCCCTTGACCTCGCTGAGTCACCTGAAATCATTCAGATTTGTCCCTATATCTGGCTCCGGCCTGGCCCAGGCTAAACCTGCATCCACACACTCACACTCGGGTGGCCTGTGAACTGGTCCCGACACCTGTGCTGTCCCTTGGTCTAGTGGACGCACTGGCCCCAAGCTGTGGTTGGAGAATCTAGACTGGGGCTCAGCATGGTGGCTTCTAACCGGTCCTTAACGAGGTGGTGCCCTGAGAAGCATGTACTTGTGCCCTAAGCCATGCTACGCCTGTCCCCACTTCCTGCGCCCCAGTACTGTGCTCCGAGTGTTTTTCTTCTTTTTTAAGCTACTGTTTTACCTCCCACAACACACACCCAGCCAGAACAGAGAGGGCTACTCAGGTGCCCACAGCAGTTACCACATTCTAGATTCTTCTTCTCTGCCCATTAGTTCTGTGACTCTGAACAAAGTTATATAGCTTTTCTGAGTCTTGGACAGAATGGCGGACACTTAAAATAGCCACAGGGGAGGGTTCCTCTTATTAAATCAAAGTAAGATCATCTCTCCTGTATTTAGAAAAGTACAGTCAGAAAGCTTAGAGTGGGCCACCTGAATTTAAAAAAAAAAAATTAAAACCTTTTTGTCTTGGTAGCTCTGTAAAATAGGGCTCACTATACCTGTCTAAAGTCAGCCTCCCACATTAGCTGCTTTCTTCTTCCATGTACTTTCTATGATGGTAGCAAGTCTGAGATGCCATCCTTTAAATTTTAGCTCGGATTCTTTCTCCATGAAGCTTTTCAGTTTCCCTGAGTTCTGTAGATCTGATTTTCTCCTCACGCCGTTTGTGTTTATAACTGCTGTCACGCAAGTTAGTGCGGCCAGTGCTGCCCTTGGGCTTGGTCACTTTAGGGGGACAGAGCAGTTGTCCTCAGTGGTCTTTCCACAGCATCCAGGATCTCAGGCAAGTTGATAAGTTTTTCTGTACCTTAGTTTCATTTTTGAAATGGTAATTTTACCAGATGCTCATTCAAACATTTCTTCATAAAAATTAAATGAGTTGATACTCAGCCCCAGTGCTGAGAACAGATCTTGTCCCGCTGTTAGCTGCTGTCTCTCTTCTTTGGGCACCATCAGAAGGCTAGCATGTGCTTGATATTTGACTGCCCATAAGTGATATGGAGCCTGGCGTGTAGTAAGTGTTCAATAAATGTATGTTCTGCAATAAAACTTTATTTTGCCTAAGGTGCTGAACAAGATTGAATTTTTCTTGTAAAATATAGTGCGTAGATTTTATTTTTTTTTCCTTCCAGTAAACAGCTGCCAGCCCCAGCAGCTCCCCTTCTATTTCACAAATCTGTTTTGCTCCCTCTTTAATCCTTTGTCAAAGGTGCTGAGAGCGTTCTTTGCCCACCTCCCCAATACCCAGGCGCCATCTAGTGGCCACGCAGGAAATTCAGCCTCTTCCGTGTCTGAGCATCCTCCAGAAGATAGATAGCCTTTCTCCACCGCTTCCCTGTTTTGCTTTCTGGCGTGCTTCCTGGGAACAGAGTGCAAGAAATGTGAACAGCGCAGCCCCTGCAGAAGTCTCGCCTTAATGCTCTGGATGAAGGCTGCTTCCTCTGTTAGCTAGAGTCTGGTGGAAGGACATCAGCGAGCTACGGGGGTGTTTAGTCAGGCTCCTTAGGCTTGGGCTGTCTTGTACGGTTAGGGCACTGGGGTACTTGAGTGGAACTTTTGCAAACGTTCTAAACTGTTTCTTTTGAAATTAGAGATTTCAAAACCAACAAAAACATTACTATTGCTTCATTTCAAAAAAAGAAAGCAAGGTCTGCCTCCTCCCGTCCCTCCAGTTCAGTGTGTCTGCCACCCTCATCATCGTGCTTTTGTGGGTGCGCTTTGGGTTCTTTTATGCATGTGAGGTTCACCGAGACAGGAGACCTAGTAGGGAGCGTAGCAGACACTGCCTTGCACTGGCCGAGTTTTGTCTGTCAGAATTCTAGGACCTGTTTTCTCCCTTGCTGAGACCACATATCGTGTACAGTGTACCATGGTTCTAGACCTGGTTCCCTGTGGCTGCCCTTGTGTGGAGGTCATTTATTTGGCTGAGACAGGGCTGCAGCCTGCCGTCCACTCAGACATTCCGAGCAGCTCTTTCCCAGATGGTTTTGAATCAAGCTCTAAATCATATTAGAAATGCAGTAGATTCTTATTTTGACCGCCCTAAATGGTACAGAACCTGGCATACAGTAAGTGCTCAATAAAAGTGTGTTCTGTAATAAAACTTTATTTTGCCTAAGGTGCTTACCAGAAACCAACGATGAACTTCCGGTGTGCCTGGTGGATGATAGCGCCTGTGTCTGCAAGGGCTCTGTCCCCCTCGGCCTCTGGCGGACTCCTCTAGGAGTTAGTGCTTTCCCCTTCAGGGTGGCCTTGCTGCTGTGGCTAGGCTCTGCCTCCTGCGCTTTTGCACACCACTGCTTTCTTAGAACTTGTCCCTCGTACAGTGTGTCCTGCTGAGGGGTGGGGCCACTGCCTTGTTCACCTTTGAATCCCTGGGCCCAGGGTGGAGCCCACAAGAGAAGCTCCAGGGAAGGAAGAATTTGCGGGAGGCCTCCTGCAGATGCAGTCTGACAGCTTCTGTCTTTCCTCCTGGTTGCTGTAGTCACTGTATCTCCTCCCTCAGAAACATTCTCTCTCACCTGTCACTACTGTGTGAACATTGGAGACAATAAAGGATCTTTAAAATCTGTTTCATTAGATTTTTTTTTTTTTCAGCCACAAGGGGATCAGAAAAATTAAAACTGGAAAAGGCACTAGTGAGCCCCGCCTCTATCAAGCCACCTTGTCCTTGTGCATGGAGACTGCTCCATGAATCATCCCCCTGGACAAGGTGGAATGAGTTCAAGTAACTCCTAAGTGCCAGTTCGGCAGTAGTGTGCTAGCAGCCCACGTGGAGCTGGGGGTCTGATGGCAGATAGGTGTCTGTAGGCCGACTCTGCTATGTGGTGATCTCCGGGGGGCCTGACTCAGAAGACCTGATTGGCATCTTAGGGATGCTGGGTGCTGGTCCTTCTGCAGCTGTCAACTGCTTGTCCACTCCCATTGGAATGATGGGTGGTCTTGGGTCCTTTCTCAGCTGCTTCCCGCCCCCAGATCCCAAGACACAAGCAGAGAGAGATGGATTCTTAGGAAGGTTTGTTTGGAACCAGGGGCTTGCTATGAACCATTTGCATCTGTTTCTTGCATAGTTTTGTCTTTGGGGAGGCTGGTAAGGTTTTGTCTGGAATTCTGCAGGGACAGTGGCCACATCCTAAGGGTCTCCCTTTACTGAGGTATACACCACATCCCCTACTTCTCTCCTGGGTGAGGCTCCAGACCTTTGATGGTCTCATAAAGGAGTCTTCTCCCCCTTTCCACTCTCTGACCTCTGGCAGAATGTAGTTTACCTGTCTGGGACGGTTTAAAGAGCATTGCTGAATGTAATTAACATCTAAGAAATTATTGTGAAAGATTTATCTTCCTGAGGAGACTGGAGAGGTGGGACCCTTCTTGTAGAAAATGTAAACATAGTCATTAGAGCCTGGTATGTTAATTTCAAGGGTAGCTTGTAGAAAGCATCTTGTAGAAATCACCCTGTTGATTGAACATTTTTGAGCATCAGGCCAGCATCTTGTCAAGGCTGAGAAAAATCACATAGTGTATGTAGAGTTGCAGGGGGAGCCAGCTGGACCACTGGATCCCAAGACACAAGGCAGAGTGTCTGCCTCTGCTGAAGCAAGGACCCAGCAAACAGTTCCCATCTCTCTCTCTGAGGCAAGGAGGCCTGGTGGAGCTACAGCCCTTGGTTCCCCTTCGGGATCTGGAGTAATGTGGCTCTTGCAGGCGCGCTGTGAGAATTCACTGTCCTGTTTCTGAGAAGCCCAGCAGAGAACATGGGTGCTTTGACCTCTGTTCTTAAGGTGTGGGCTGCTTGAGTCCTGTTGCCTCCCCTGCAGCACCGAGCATTGCCCCCACCAAGAGTGGACCTTCCTTTCCTCATCTGGTGGGAGTGTTTGAGTTGAGGACACCTGAGTCTCAGGTCAGCCTTTGGAACTGAGAACCAGGTTATTAAAACTCCTCTGCACCTGACATAAAGAGAACATGTCTTTACGTTAAGTTGGCTGGCTCTGGCTACCTCTGCTCCTGGCTTTCGGGTGTGGGCGGACACACACAAAGCCCTGGGCAGTGTCCAGGCTTGCTGGCCTCTGCTTCTTGAAGAACATTTGGGAAAGAAAAATGCTTGATTTTTCCCTCCGTCCCAAGGAGTTGTCTGGCTGAGCACCCCTACTGTGAAATCTAAAATGTTTTAAAATCTGAAAAAAGTCTGAGCGCCAGGTTAGTGTCCTGTTGGTGCTCCAGAAATGACAGGTTTCCGGGCATTTCACCTTTTCAGAGTGGGCACCCCAACTCATGACATCTCTGTAGAGACTCCCACGCGGAAAAGTCTGATGCTGTGAGCACTGCTGGTCCCAGGCATTTTGGACAGCAGTGAGCCATGAGAGGGGATGCACGCACAGGGCTTGGGGCGAGGGCACAGGTTGCTGGCTGAGAGTTGGGGAAGTGGGTGGACTCTGAAGGGGAGGAGGGGTTGTTGAGTTCCTGAGGAGCGTAGAAAGCTTCAGGGAGCACGTCTGGCCTTACTGTGCCAGAGGACAGCGCCCAGGAAGAAGAGGGACTGTGTGGAGTATGAGTGGCAGCCTGCCCGCTGGGGGGAAGCTGGTGTCGGGGCAGAAGTTGGACTGCTGGGTGGAGGACGATGAGCCTTGGAACCGTGGGCGCACCAGGGAGGCTGCTCCAGCCTCCTGATGAAGTCAGGATGGTGTAGGAGCAGGAGGTGACGGTGATATGGCCAGGGAAGGACCAGACCAAACAAGACTAAAAAGAACGGGCGGAAGTAATATGCCCTCAAAGGTACTCCTTTCCTTAAAGAGATGGAAGTGGAAACTTAATTGTCCTGCCACGCCACTTAGACGGGCCTTCGCCACCTGCTGAGCCGGCTCAGGTGGGTGCCAGCCTGGCCGCAGGTTGAACTGCAGCAGCGTTGTCTTTGTGCTCCTGCTTGCTGAGGGAGGAGGGCGACTCCCAACCCTTGCAAGAGCAGAGAGGAGTGATGTACTGGAGAGGCCATGCAACTTTGTATCCCGGTCTGAGCTTTGCTACTGATGCTTTTTAACTTGAGCTGATTTATGTTTCTTAAATGGATTGGGAATATTGTACTTCTTGGTGGAAGCACTGGTAGCCAGGATTAGTGCTACTGTTCCAGCCTGTTCCGAAGCTGGAACTGTTCCTTTTCACCCACAAGTAACATTTAAAAACACAGTAACACATGAGGCTTCCTGAGAAGGTAGCATAATTTGGTCTGTGGGCTTTTCTGTTACTTTCATGCTGTCGGGGACCTTAGTGCATTCTGAGTTTTAAATCATTTTTTATTTATTCCAGTAAGTTTAATGTCTTAGTTTCTGTATTCCAAGTTCAAAAGTAGGTTTCCTCCCAGTCTCATCTGCTATCCCCCAACTCCTTTGAGGGGTTCTTATTCCCTCTCGAGTTTAGAGTTAGAGCCTAGAGCCAGCAACTTAAAAGCCTGCTGATAAGGTGCTCCCCCCACATACCCTGGGCTTCACTTGCCTTATCTGGGAAATGGAAAGCAACATTGCCCTGGGGCTCAAAAGATGGTTACAAATGTTTCCTGATAGATTGTATCTCAGTGAATCTCCTGAATTTAATGCCTGTCTCTGAAACAAGGGAGTAAGTTGATATTGTTAAGGATGGAGGAACTGCACTTTAGAAGTTAATTCCTTCTTTAAGACAGAGAGAGTGGAAAAACAAGTAGTACTTTCCTGGGTGTGTACAGATTCTGATGTTTAGCTGTTAGCCACAGTTGCTTTTTCTGACTGTTGTTTTGTGTCTAGAGTTTCACAGTTCTCAGTCAGGGGATAGAAACCCTCCCTCCTTTCTTCCCTCCCCTTCTCCCTGCCTCCCTCCCTCTCTCCTTCCCTCTTCCTTCTGACATTGCTCCTGCCTTGGGGAGGGGTTGAGACATCCCCCCTGGGAGATGGATTACTGGGATTGCAAGTGCCCTCTTAGGCCTGATGTGTCCTACAATCCCAGGGGCCAAATAACGGAAATGAATCACTCACATTTTGTGTGAGCTGAGCTGTGTAGTCCTTTGTCGCTTTACTTCCTTCCAGGATGAGGAAGTAATTAAGGGTCATATACCTTCTGGGAAAAGCCTAGGTCAGAAAATAAGGTGGGGCTTGTGTTCCTGGCACATTTAAGACACAAGATATAAAAGGCAGGCATGTATGGGCCAGAACAGCTGATTAGGAGAGTTTATATTGATAATGTTAAGATGGAGACTTCGTGCCCTTTGTAGGTAGAGGGATGCCTCATGTCTGGGGTCTTGAGTGGCAAGAGGAGGTTTCCATCCGGTGGCAAGCGAGTTTTATCCATGGCGCCTGGTGAGCTAAGCCAAAGCCTGCAGGAGCGCTGCCTCCAGGGAGCTGAGGAGCTGACGCTGCAGCACACCCAGCACACAGGCGTCCCGCTTCCCAGGGCCTGTGTTGATTGAGCCTTGCCCTGCTCAGGTAGCTTGTTCCTGGGTATGGTGGTCATGCTCAGGGCTGTCACCTGTGGTGTTTCGGAGAGAAACGTGGTTCCAGCCTGGACCAAGGAGGGCAACTGCTTAACAGTTGGTACATGGTAATGATTGGGTTTGCTCCTGCCGTCGAGGACGTCTGAGGAGGAGGAATCCATCTCTTTGCTTTGCAACGTTCCCTGAGAGCAGTAAGCACATGAGAAGATGTTTACTAGCACTCGTCACTGGTGAACTGCAGCACAAGTCTACAACTGCTAACACTTCACAACTATTCTTAGATTCCTGCCAGAAAGCTAGACTTAGCAAGCCTAAGTCAGGATGTGGAGAAATTGGAGCCTTGTGCGCTGCTGGTGGGACGGTACTGTGGTTCCTCAAAACTTAAATGTAAGTTGGGCATGGTAGTGTATGCCTGTAATCCTAGCAATCTGTGAGGTTGAGGCAGAAGGTTCACAATGTCAAACCCAAGTTGGACAATTTAGGAACACATTATCTCATATTAAGAGAAAATTAAAAAGGGCCCGGAATGTAGCTCAGTGTGAAGGCTCTAGGTTCACAAGCAAAACATAGCAAAACAAATGTAGAGTTGCTGTGTGACCTAGAGATTCTACATTTGGGTATAAGGCTAAAGAAGTAAAACCAGGGACACAAACCTACTTGTGCAATCATGTTTATGACATTGAATAATGATTTGTCATACCCAAAAGGTGGAAGCTACCCCGGCGTCCGTGGATGAATCAGTACACAGAATGGAGCACATACATACAGTCTAGTGTTTAGCCTTCAAACGGAGGAAGTGTAGGACATGCTACAATGTGGTGAACTTCAAAACATGCTGAGTGAAATGTAGCTCGCCAAGTACTTTGTGATGCCACTTATGAGGTACCCAAGGTGGCCGGATTTCCCACCGAGAGATGGATTGTGGCGATAGCAGAAGAGTGTGACTGAGACAAATGAGGCTGAACCGTATTCATTAAAGGTGGTCCAAATGAGGGCTGGGGAGATAGCTCCGTGGACCCAGCGCTAACTGAGGCAAGCACAAGGACTGGGGATTCGGTGGCACTAAGTGCCGCATCAGGCTTGTCCCCGGGTGCACTGAGCTGGCTACCAAGTCTGGGAATGGTGGCATACACCTATAATCCCAGTGTTGGGGAAGTTGAAAACAAGGGTTGCTATGAGTCCAAGCTACATAGTGAAACCTTGTACCAAATACATAAAGAAAAAGTGGTTCGAATGTTGGTTTGTATGTTGTGTATACTTCCCCATAGTTTTAAAAGAAAACTCTTATTTGTCCATTGATTGAACTGTGGGTGTGTACCATGAGGGTTAGTGGGGAAATACTCCTGAAGACCAGCCCCCTGGGCATGGAGGGTGGACACCGCGGCAGGGGGGAAGTTGCTGTAGTGGCTTACCTGTCCCATGGCATCACAGCAGGGAGCCTGAGGTGGGGGGGGGCTGGCGGTGGGGAGGGGTGCAGTGTGAGCTGGGGGGGGCTGGGTCTGTCCTCCAGAGCCAGAGAGCGTAGCAGCCTCTGCTTTCCTTTCAAGGCAGGCAGGTTCAGAGTCAGACTCTCTTGCTGTGGGTAGTTGCTGATGAAATTTATTGCTAATCATCCATGTGATGTGCAATTGCTTTTTCATTTTCTCATCTTTCCAGAAGAGAGATTTGTTTAGATACTTAGTTCCTTCCTTGATTGCCCTGGAAGTTTTTCATTTGTTTTGACGGCTCAATTTTTTATTGCAAGCGGATTCCCCTATCACATGGGAGACTGGAAGGAAGGGGCTGACCACTGGAGGTGGTCTGCTGGGATGTGGGCCTTGGAAAGGGGCCAGGGCTTCACTCCGCGGGAGAGGAACCGAAGGCCCTTCAGCGTGTGCTCTGTGAGGTCACGGGACACGTGCCGGTGGAAGGCCAGGATTGCCTCAACACCTTTCCGGCACATGCTCTCTGGGGCCAGCCCTTTGTTCGCCGTTGTCAGCCTCTAGTTTAACAAGGCGCCAGGGTTCAGGCCTGGACCTGCCAGATTCCAAACAAGACTGCTAGGTAGCCCAGCCTGTCTGGCTGCCGGCTGTGGGAGCTTTCCCCACCCCGCCATGACGGCAGCGCTTCTTGTCTGGGACCTGCGGGAGGAAGCTGGCTGCCAGGGGCTGATCCTGTCAGATGTCAGACTGGTGTTTTCCGTGTGATGTGGAAGCAAACCCAAGGGCCTGTCTTCTTGTCCTCCCTTGGCCCTCCTGACCACCAAGCTTGTGTGTTTGTCCTTACCCTGCCTGAGCTTTGGGCAGGAGGTGCAGCTAAGTGATGAGCGAGGCAGGTGTGTCTCTTCCCTGGCTGTTGGCACTCTTGGGTGCCCTGGCTGGCGTGGGCTCATCACAGGCCCACCTCTCTGCAGCTCTGGAGACTTCTGTGCGTGAGATGAAGGCACCAGTGGCTTGGTTCTGGGGAAGCCCTATTTTTGGGCATGTAGATGGCAAATGTCTTATCACTGTGTCCTCATGCTGTAGAGAGAGATGGGCTGTTTATACAGGGTCCCTGAGCTGGCAGTTGGGTGCTTCATCTAAGCCTATGCGCATTCCTAGGGCCTCACCTTCTGCTGCTGTCCCTGGGGACTGGCACCTCAGCGTAGGCAGGAGGGCTGGACGTGCAGTGATGTGAACTCTGGTACAGGAGCTTTACCAGGAGTCAGCCAAGCCTGAGAGTGGGGTCCAGATTACATTTTAAAGCACAGGTCGAGTCTGTGCATTCCCCACGCTTGGGTTCAACCTGCTGTGGCTCAGAAGTAATTTGGAGCAAAATTATTCCTGTGTCAAACATATGCAGACCTTTTTGTTTTTCTTTGTATTTTGTTCCCTAAAGTATAATAGAAAAATTATTATTTATTTTGAAGACAGGGTCTCACCATGTAGCTCAGGATGGCCTTGAAATTGATATTTAGCCCAGGCTGGCCTGGAATTCATTGCAGTTGTCCTGCCTCAGCCTTGCAAGTGCTGGGATTATAGATGTGCCAGAGATTATTTTTATTAAGTTCGAAGTCATCTGGCGATGTGTGTAGGAGATGGCAGATTTGCAGGCACGGGTGTATGAATCCGACTCCTTTCAGTTTAAGGCACTGGGGCACTGTTGGAGTTGGCGTCCACAGGGGGCATGTAGATAGCCACCCAAGGGTAGTGGGAGTCGGTGGCTCGGGTTGCTAGGACGGCATGGAGCACATTTGCCTTGTCCGAGAAATGTTTGCTGTGCGTAGCCCATCTTGTGTGGACCCGGTTGTGTGTCCTGCAGTGAGTGCACTTCGAGTGCACCTGCTTCCTGAGCAACTTCACAGGCCCGTCGCAGGACAGCAAGTTGCTCCTTTTAAATGATGCTGGCATCACGCAAAGAGAAATTCCAGTTCGAGGGAGTTTAACTTTCACTTTTGGACGTCTCATGCGTTCCTGCTCTCTTCCTGTTGTGCTGAGCGTGTGCTCAGCTGACCTGCGGAGTTCTGGTCCCAAGGAACCCATGTGGGTCTTCCCCAGGTCTCCAAGGGAAGCTGTCTGGCACCAGCACGATGGTGGGGAAGGGATGGGACAGAAGACAGACCTGTCACTGCTGCTTGCTTCAGAGCAGTCGCAGTGCTCTTGCTTCTGTAGCAAATCGGCAGGCTGGGGAGGTGACTGCTAATTGTTTGTAAGCATTAACTGTTTACCAGTCATACTTGCTATTTTAAATCTGACCCTGCTATTATGTTGTTCTGGTTCTGTTCACAGCTGAGCTTTAAGCTGGGTAGAATTTCATGGTGAGTCACTCCCAGGCCGGTAAAATCGGTATCGATCAAGCCTCCCTCTTAATCTTACTGTGAGCCGTTTAGAGACAGTTGAGACTGTCTGAAGGTTCCCACCGGCTTGGAGCCCTGGGTGCTGGTGCTTGGGCTTTGTGGGCTCACCATGCGCCCCTTTATCTGCTGATCTCCAGCCTGCACGGATGGGGGTGGGGGGTGGGTGGCGGATTAGTGTGTGTAGAGAACCTGTGCCGCCTTGCAGGAAGGGAGAGGAGAACTGCGAGAGGCCGTTCCTCCCTTCTGGGTACCTGTTAGGATTGCCAAGAGTCGTGTGCCATTCCTTGTAGTGGATTGGTGACTTTCTGGTTGGTGTTTTTCCCCCTGGCCCTGGGCTTTAAATGCCTGGGGCTTTATTGAAGGTTGCTTAGAAAGTTGCCCTGAAGGTTAGATGTGCTGCCTGCTGCAATTCTTCTCACCGATGGGCAGGAGAAGTTTGAGGGTGAGGGATCTAGGAAAACGTGATGGGGCGGGGCCATGGCAGAACCATGGGGACCTTGTGTTTTTGGGCGCTGGGTAATTGGGCCTTGGAGTGCCCTCTGTTAGGCCACCAACTCATCCTCACCTGCAGTCTTCTGGCATCCTGGTCACATAGGTATGGAAGCTGCCGGGCATCTGCCCAAGCTGCGAGTCGTGGGCCTGGCCCCAGAGGCTGGCCGCCTGGGAGGGAAGCCACACAGGGCTCCTGCCACATGTCAGGCCTGTTCAGGTACCCTTGAGTGTGACTGTGAGTGCCACCTAGACCCAGCTACAGTGGGAGCAGGGCTGGAGGTGTGGCGAGGCGTCTTTGCCGTCAGAAGAGGCAGAGCTCAGGTTGAGAGGTTCTTTGCTGAGCTGGATAGGAGGATTTGGTTTCGTGGCGGGGGCGGGGGGAGCACTGTTTGGATGTTGAGGGACCCCAGAGAGGGAGGAGTGTAAGATGCAGCCCTCACCTTCCACAGAACTCGCAGTGTCTGTGAAGATAAGGTGGGCACTGCTGCTGAGAGTTGGGCTAGATGCTGGCACAGGTGGGATGCAGGCAGGTCCTCAGGACTGACGTGGCCTGTCAGACTGCATCCTCACATGTCCCTTGTGTCTGCCTGCATTTGTTTGTGGCAGATCGAATTGTGCCCCCTCCCTCGCCTCCAAAGCCTGCTCAATTATCACAGCTGACAGTAAGTTCTTAGAAATGACTTTTTTTTTTTCCTGTTGGTTTCCTCCCCAGATACATGTTAGATACATCTACATGACTTGCTCATATAAGGGAGTATGTTTGATTCCTGTACAAAATAGTTGGGAATAGTTCACAGCGGTACGTTCCTGTCTTTGGTTGGGGCCCTTCCCGCCTTCTGGAAGGTGGAGGGAGGGCTGTCCCTGGTGAAGGCCTAAGGCCTTTAGAGGTAGTGGGTCCCACTCCACCTGCCTGTTAGCAGAGTTCCTTCTGTTTGAAGCAGAGGAGCTGAAATCAGAGCGGCACACACCTCCACCACCGGTGTGAAGGCAGTCGTGCGGTTCTTTTGCGTGGGCCTCTGCAGTTTACTCAGAGGGAGCAAAAATCTACCAGGTGTCTGTCGTTCCTGAAAGCAGAAGTGACCACTGTTTCTACTCTTGGCAGGGGGCTTTGGAGATGAAAAGTATTTGGGGTTCCAACTCCATCCTGTGCTTAATGTTGGAGAGGAATGAGGAGCCGGCAGCATGGGGCTGGCTTTGTGTGGAGAAACTCCAAGCCTTCCCCTTTCCCTTCTCCCAGCAGCGTGGTAAACAAAACCCTATTTGTAGAGTGTGAGTATTTAATTATGGGCTGAGGTTTCTGCCTGGTGGGGGCTTGGTATGGTTCCCTTACTCTGCCTTACTCAAGTCTCAGCCTTGTAAGATTCAGAAAATAATGCAAAATGCCTGAGATTTTTGAAATTCCTGGCCTTGGAGTCTCAAGGACATAAAAGACCCAGATTTTTGGGCTGGCCATTTGGGGTCAGCCGTTTCCCACTTCCCGTGCACAGCTTCCAGGGTGTGTAATGCCTGTAAGCTCCCCCCCCCACCCCAAAGCAGCTATTGCAAAAGGGTAGCAAAATCTCCATCCTGAAATTCTGCTTCCTGTTGTTTGTACTGTTGCACTCTGAAAAATAGCTTTGCAAGTTTAGGCCCTTGTTTGGGCCTTTTCAGAGGAACTCTTGAGATCCTGCTGTGTGGACAGGCTGCATGAAGGTGCTAAGTTGGAAGGGCGTCAGCTCCTGTGGCGCGGAAGTGCAGAGGCTACGTTTCGAGGTTCTGCGTGGCTTTGCAGCGCGCCTGTGAGTGTGACCCAGCAATGGTACGATGCCGCACCAGGGCGCGGAGACTTTCTCCACAGTGCCAGTTGTTCCATTCATAACATTTAATATTTATTTTAAAAGGCAGATTCAGGCACAAATTATATTTGGTTACTATAAAAGGTGGGGGTATTTATGATTCCTACATCAAGGGAGAAAGATCCAAAGTAATCAAGAAAGTGTGGAAATGGCAGCCTTCACATTTTCCTGCCATCCCTCCTTACGAAATAAAAGTGCAGATCAGCAAAAGCACCCCGAGTTCAGATGCTTCCTTGATCATATTTTATATTTGTGATTTAAAGATTCTGGTTTCTTTTGTGATAAAACTCACATTTTGAGAAACACAAAACCTTTCCGACTTTCAGGGGTGGTGTCTTACCCTCTCAGCTGTTCCCCACTGGGTTAATCAGCTTTGGTTCCAGAATAATTTCATATGTGGGGAATGGATTTTTCTTTTTTTAGCCAAATACTGATGCTTAAAAAGAATATCTGATAATGCTTTGATCAGAGACTTGATGCAGATCGATATTTCTGGTTAGGGCTCCGGTTGTGCAGCTTCTGTTCTGCAGCTTGGCAACCTCTACCGAGACCCTGATGCCTTCCTAGCTAGGAACATCTCAGTGCTTTGTCCTTCCCCGGGTTATTGTGGGGTGCTTCTAGGCACAGCTGGCTGTGCACTGTGATTAACTGGTAACTGGTGGATCATTACACTCTATACGCCCTTCTCTATGGTTAGTTGACATACTGTGGAAGTCACCCTCTGGAGGTCTCTTGTTTGTCATACTTCTCTCAGTGACAGACTAAAGGTTTCGAAGAAATAGAAGATTTTTCTTGCTCTGTTTTGTCTTTTCTCAGCTGCCCTTCTAATGAGAGATTGACAGCTCTCTTAACTGTAGACTTTTGGGGATTCTCAACAATAGAAATGGAAAAAAATCCCCTCAGATCCCTTGCTAGTGACTTTTTACTTATTAAAGCAGGACTTTTCACCCAGTAGGCTCACAGGTGAGTCTGTGAAAACACCTGCTGGCCGTGAGTAGGGCAGTGACCACTGAATTCCTACAGGCTGGGCGCAAGCTCTGTAAACAGCTGCACATGCCCAGTCTCGCCTTTGAGTGGCTTTTGGCTGGTGGAAGAATCTTTTCACTTTTTGCCTGTAGGTTAGGGTTCCTGGGAGCTGGGAGCTCTGTGGCAGGTGCTGAGCTTTCACCACTGGGGATCAAACCCAGGGTCTGTCATGGTCGGCAAGTGCTTGCCAGCCCCATGGCAAGCACTTTTTAAGACGGTTGTTCATTCTGAGAAATAGTTGATGTGCAAACACCTGATAGCAGCCCATTGTGTTTTATTTGAGACCAGTGTCTTTTTTTTTTTTTTCCTGGAAATCTACAAGGTCCTTTTTTCTCCTCATTCAGTGGATTTTCCATTGTGGTTGCGATTTCTCTAAAAAATATTTGGAAAATATGTGCAGCCCTTTTCTCTTGTCTTAGGAAAGCTTTCTTGTGGGCTTAGACAAGTTTGATCAGTAGAATAAATTCTTGGTGGCCTCTGATTAGTCAGTGCTATCTACAGTTCTAGAAAATTCCATATTTTCAAAAGTATTAATGAAAAGCTCTTTGGACAGTGGGTTTTAGACACATTTTAAAATCGTTACTGTAAAGAATTTGATTGTCACATTGAAACAGAATTTGTTGCCCACCAGAAGGAGACATGCTACCGAGGTATAACTACAATGGTCATATTGCTTGAACTTAGATTTTTTTAAGGAAAAACTACACTCTGTGAAAGCAAGAATTATTTGCATTCAGTGTTGGGCCCATTGTGGCAGGCACACGGGGAATGTTTTCTCTTTTTTCAGAGGTGAAAATTAATTGCTTTTATTTATTGTCAGGAATGCTTTCATGAAATGATTTGCATCTCTACATGTAAGAAATTACTTTGAGTAACTAAGAAAATAGCTGTTATATGAGAACCCCCATAAAACTGGGTTCACTGCCTCCAGACTGGTTGCCCCTTTTTGTTATCAGTGTTCTATAAACATGAAGATGCAGAGGTCCTGAGGGCTCTGAGATAGCAGCCGAGGTGGTAATCCAGGGCCCCCTTCTTCCCCTCCTGTGAGGGCTTCCAGCAAGGCTAGCCTGCGGTGGCCATCCATGCAGCCGTTTTATCTGTGGAGTAGTGAAGAGTCTCAGTCTGGCGAAGGGTAACGAGCAGCCGTGACAAGCTGTGAACCTTTGATTAGAGACAAATTTGTGTGCCACTGTATGCTAGAATTATCTTATTATGTTCAGTGCTTTTTTTTTTTTTTAGGGTTTTATAGTGACAAATGATTATTAAGGAAAAATTAGAAAACAGGAAAATGAAAATTAGCCTTCATCCACAGATAGGCCTTGTTTGTGTTTTCTTTCGTTTTCCTGAGGGTTCTCCCCAACTTTTATTTATATACTTTAGAAAATAAGATTAGCAGTAAATTACATACACGTAGTTTATTGTTTTCCTTTTCCCCTTTGGTATCATGTTTCAGAATTTTGTCTGTTATACCTTATCAACTTATATGGGCCTAATGAAATTATTAAAATTCTGTAGTTGCTAAATCTAAGCATTTTACACTTTTTCATTAAAAAGTACTTTTGTTGTACTATTCTTGATATGCTACTCTGATTCACTCTTTGGCTTAAATTTCTGAAAGTTGAGAGTAGGGAATACTAAGAATTCTTGTAAGCGTACATGCTGTGACCCTAGATAGATACTACTAAAATATTTTTTTAGAAAACTCCTACCTTGTGGTCCCAAAAGTAATGCTTGTCACCCATATTCTTTCCCGGTTTTGAAACTAAATTGTGCTTTGTAATTATAACATTTAAAAAATGTCACATTGTTTTAGTCTTCTTTCTAAATTATTGGTAGGATCTTAATTTTTCTCATTTTTTGTTTGGGTTACTGATGGATTCTTGGAGAGTGAATAGCTTCCCTTATAAAAGTATTTTCTGTATTGTAGATGTTTTTCCTGCTTTGTTGTTATTTTATTATTTTAAAAAAGTGTTTAGTTTTTAATCTTACTGATTTACACAGTGCTTCATCTTAATGTAGCTTTATTAAGTCTGTGCATTATGGCATTTCATCTTTGAGCCCAGCCTGAGCAGGTTGGTAACTTAGAGATACCCTCTCTGAAAAAATAAAGAGTGTTGGGGATGTAAGTAGGTCAGTGTGAGTACCTTGAGTCGATCCTTGGTGCTGCCAAGATAAAAAATAGAAAAAAAGTAAGAGCAAAAAATGTGCCTTCCTGTTGAGCTCAGCTTAATGTAATCGTGCGTTTGATTTGTAGTTGGTTTCAGTTTTTTCTTTTAGTTTTCAGTATTGCTAGAATTTATTTTGCATTTACATAAGATAAGGCATCTCCTCCTACTGATAATTCAGTTTTCTGTGCTGTGTTTACTGTTTTTTCCTTCATTGGATTAGCTGATAGCTTTTACATCAGAAGCTGTAGTTTAAGGCTTTCCTTTTCCACTGATCTGCCTGCTGCGTGTGGTAAGGCAATACTGTCTTTTTTTTTTTTTTC
>NDGM011182978.1:0-35490 GCA_002564305.1 Octomys mimax | reverse complement strand
TAGAATTCAGCTGTGAATCCATCCGGACCTGGACTTTTCTTTGCCGATAGGTTTTTAATTACAACTCGTATTTCATTGGCTGTTATTGGGCTATTGAGAGTGGCTGTATCTTGTCGATTCGGTTTTGGTAATTTGTGCCTTTCTAGGAATCTGTCCATTTTTTGTGTCTTCTCTTCTTTGAGAGTAAAGATTCTCATAGTAGCTAGTGATAATCATCTGAATTTCCACTGGGTCTGTTGTAATTACACCCTTTTCATTCCTTATTGCTTGTATTTGAATTTTTTCTTTCCTCTTTTTGAACTTTGTATTCCTTAAAAAATCAAATAAAGTCAGTATCATTGCTAAAAAATTAATGTATCTCTTGAAATTTACCAAGAAATATAGAGAAGAAAGTGCTTCTCAACTCATTTTATGAGGTCAGCATTAATTCCTACCAAAGCCACACAAAAAGTATTAAAAACATTTATCAAAACTCAAAATCTTTTGCATAATAAATTCCTCTCACAAACTATGTATAGAAACAATTTACTTCATTATAGTAATGGTCATCTATGACAGGCACACAGAGAATATCATATGAAATGATGGGTAATTAAAATACTTTTGTGTATGATGAAGGATAAATTTAGGATTCCCAGTATAACCAATTGTATTCATTGTAGCACTGGAGGTACTAATCTGAGCAATTAAGCTAAAAATTAGTAAAAGGCATTCAGATCAGAAGGAAATGAGTAAAATTTTCTTTACTTTCAGATAACGTTATCTTTTATAGATACTCCACAAAGAATGATCAGAACAAATGAAAAAAATTAGTGATCTTACAGGATGTAAAATCAACATACAAAATTCAGTTCTATTTCTATATATTAACAATGAAGTATTCAAAAAATGAATTAAATTATATTTATACAAATGTCAAAAGGAACAAAATGCTTAGGAATAAATTTATCTAAGAAGGTAAAATGACTGTCCCCTCAAAACTAGAAAAGTTTGAATGAAGAAATTCAAAAGATGCACATAAATGGAATGGTGTCCTGTGTTCATACATAAGAAGAGACAATATTATCAAAATATTCACACCACAAAAAGTGGTCTATATAGTCAACAGAACTCCTATAAAATTCATAAAGTCATTTTTCAGAGAAACTGAAAAAACTATAAACTTTGAACAGAACCACAATAGACACCAAGTAGTTAATTTTGTTTTCAACAACAAAAAATGAAAGTGGAAGCATCAGAATTCTGATAACAATTTATAATACAAATATATAGAAATCAAAGCAATGTGATACTATCTTAAAATGGAAACAAATGCCAGCCGAATGGAATTTGGAAAACCAGAAATAAACTAACATGTATACAACTAATAAATCTTTGAAAAAGTCACCAAGAACCTACAAAAGGGGAAGAATGTTCTCAACAATTGATGTTTTGAAAACTTCACCTGCAAAAAGTGGAATACTCAACTGCAAAAATATGAAATTGAATCCTAAACTTACACCATGTAAAAAAATCAATTGAAAGTGAATGAAAGACTAAAATGTAAGACCCAAAACTGCAAAACTCCTAGAAGAAAATATAAGAGAAAACTTCCATGACATTGATTTTAGCATTGATTTTTTTTTTGTATGACACCAAAGGAACTGGCAACAAAAACAAGAAAAGAAGTAGGAGTACATAAAACTAAAGAGTTTCTGTCCAGCAAAAGAACCAATACACAAAATGAAAAGGTAAACCATGCACTAGGAAAAATACTTGCACATCATATAACTCTAAAAGTGTTAATATCCAAAATACATTAAAAATTCATATACTTCAACAGCCAAAAAAATCTAATATAGAAATTATCAAATGACATGGTGAACATTTTTCCAAGAAAATCTTATATACAGACAGCCAAGTAGTGTATGTAAAAACTCCAACATCACTAATAATTAGAGAAAAAAATCAAATCCAAAGGAAGTTATCATCTTATAATTACTTCTTAGTATGGGTGTTATCAAAAATGTCAAAAGATAAGCGTTGTGAAGCATAGGGAGTAAAAAGAACCCTTACACACTGGTGTTGGAAGGTAAATTTGTACAGACATTATGGAAAAAATTATAAAACCTTCTCAAAAGATTAAAAGTAGAGCTACCACATTACTGACTATCCACTATTCAGTAGAAGTTCAAAAGTAATCAAATAAGTATGTCAAAGAAACACCCGCATTTCCATATTCATTGCACCATTATTCTCAATAGCAAAGACATGCAATCAACTGAAGTGTCTTTTGATGGGGACAGTGTAATAAGGAAAATTGGGGTGAGTATATGTGTGCACACTCACAGAGCAGAATATTATGCAGTCTTAGCAGTAAGGAAATCCCATCACTTGTAACACTATGGATGAATGTGAAAGACGTAATACTGAGTGAAGTAAGGCCAAGAAAGAAAAATGCCACATTCTTTTACTTACATGTGAAATCTGAAAGGTTGAGTTCATAGAAACAGAGAGTAAAAGTTTGGGTGCCAGAGGTTAAGAATTAGAAGAAATAGGAAGAAGACAATCACAGATTCTGTTTACAGTTTTGTTTTGTTTTTATGTATTTAGTATAGAGTATTCAGGGTCTCACTCTGTATATCACACTCATAGTGATCTTCCTGTGTTCAGCCTCCCAAGCACTGGGATTACAGGTGCACACCACCAAGCCCAGTCTCAATGGCCTTCTCAGCATGCTCTGGGGGCAGGGCCAACATAGCTCACCCTGGTCACTTCACTCTGCCTAAGCAGGCACTTTAGTCTTCTGAGCTATCTGGTTGACCCTTGTGTTTCCAGTTTTAAAGTAAATTAGTTTTTATAAAACTTATCCAAAGTTGATCCAAAGTTTGGCATAATGATCATAATTGGTGAAACTAAAGTATACTGTATAATACACTTAATATTTTGTAAGAGTAAAATTTAAGTGCCTACACATACACAAATGTAATTATGTGAAGTATTAGATATGTAAGTTAACTTAATTGTAGTGATTATTTTAGGATGTATACATATATAAAATATAAAGTTGTTCACCTTAAAGTATGTAATTTTTATTTGTAATTCTTTCCTCAAAAAACCATTAATCAATAAGTAAATGTTATGGTTTATATTATAGGGCAACAATATTCATCCCATAAAATCAACTATCTACTAAGCAGCAATGCATCCATGAAGAACATAAAGGCTAGTAGAAATTTGTTTCAAGTCTAAATATTGGATAAAAGTTTTGAATTTTTCTAAACACTATAAATGTTTATTTTAGGGGGCTGAATTTTACACTTTCCAAAGATGTTACATTATTTTTATGGAAGAAAGACATTTCAATTCTATGGTTTACATCTTTTACATCCATATTTTTATTCAACATTCTAAATATAACATCAAAATTTCCAAAATACTATCAGGAAAAACATATTCTACATCATTTTGTAGGCAAGAAAAAATTATTTAATCTTGGACTTTAAAAAATAGGCAGTCATTTATTTCAGGAAAAACACCATTTACCCTTGCCACTAGAGCTTATGTGTAGATTCCCCAAAGCCTCAGGCACTCAAAGGTCAGGCTTTGAGGAGGCAGTTGGGTCATAGAGGTGTGATATTCACCAGGAATTTGTTGGCTGATGAGTCTATAGCTAAATGTGATCTCCCTCCTTCCTCCCTTG
This sequence comes from Octomys mimax, assembly GCA_002564305.1. Classification (NCBI taxonomy): domain Eukaryota; kingdom Metazoa; phylum Chordata; class Mammalia; order Rodentia; family Octodontidae; genus Octomys; species Octomys mimax. Next base: position 31,808 of record NDGM011182978.1, on the reverse strand, counting down.
ATCTCTCCCTGCTTCCTACTACCCTGCCATGGACTATTTCTACTCTGCCATGATGCTCTGCTATGCTGCCTTGCCTTGAAGCCAGCTGATTGTAAGCTGAAACTACAAATGGTGAGTCAAATAAAACTTTCTTCCTTCAAGATGTGTGATGAACTTTGTGTCAGGAAGGAGATAATAAACTAAGACAATTGCAAAGATCATTTTATCCAGTGTGCCATAAAGCAAAATGTATTATATGTATACCTTTCTTCATAAAAATAATGTCACATCTTTGGAAAGTGTAGCATTCAGCTCCCCAAAATCAGCATGTGTTGTGTTTACAAAAATTACAAAACTTTTACCCAATACTTAGACTTGAAACAAATTTCTACTAGCCTTTATGTTCTTCATGGATGTATTTCTGTTTAGTATATAGTTGATTTTATGGGAGAAATACAGGCCAGCATATTTCTGCTTCAGTAGTTACTTAAGATTTTAGAATACTTTCATCATCTGAAATTCTAAGAGATGGGGAGAAGTTTTTCCTGGCATGTTTGCCTCTTTATCTCTGGTTTATGCAGAATGAGATTATTTCTATGACAAACATGCAATTTGCTCAGCAGGCAACATCATTTTGCTTTTTCAGAAGGTTTTTCTAAAAGAAGCAGATGCATACTTTGTCAGTAGTTTTCATAAAATCTTTGCAAAAATATCTTTTAAATCAAGAGGCTTCCAAAAAGAGGCAAATATTAAAACCCTTTGCTCAAATTCCATTCATCTGTACCTCTTTACATAGAAGATCTTACTCTAATTTCAGATAACTCTTATGACTGTGTCTAGATGTCCTCCCAAAGCCACATACGGTCATAGGTGGGGTTTTTAGAAGTGGTTGGATCTAGGGTGTGTGATGCTGGGATCCAAGATGTGCAGTGGGATTGATTCATAGTGCTCTGCCAGGATTAAAGCTGCTTTACTCAGGTAGGCGTGCTACCCCCCTTAGGGGACAGGACACAAGAGACAGAAAGTAGGTGCTCTGGAGCTCTCTTCTTTTTTTTTTCTTTTATTTTCCTTCTCTCTTGCGCTTTATCTTTTAATTTATTTTTTCATTTTAATGAGAAGAAATATAAAATAGCAATGAAACAGTTTCAAAATGAGTTAATAGGATAGATACAATAATTAATACATTGTATATTGTTGTCTTCCTAGTAGTTATTCAGAGGACAAGATGTAGACATGATGTCTTATCTAAACAATATTAGTATAAACCTTTCTTCTCAATGAACTAAGAGAAAGTAGTTGTATATCTATCCTAACTAGCTTGTATATATGTCAACAACTTCGGACAATTGGCAGTTGTGCTGGTAACCCACTACTATTATGGACTATTGGACTATATTGGGTTATTTTGTTGAATTCAAGTACCTACAATTTTGGTCTTGCATCAAGTATGAAAAGGTCCTTTAATGACTTCTCCAAATACAGCATCTCTTACAGCAGTGGAACACCCATCTCTGACAAAACAAGACAAAAAATGGGGATATAAATAAAAGATTTTGTGTGTGTGTGTGTGTGTGTGTGTAGCTCTCTTCTTGAAACAAACTTTCACTTTTGCAACCTTGAGGTTGCAAAGGATGAAGGCCTGCTGTCTCTTATGATATCCTTAAGCCATCTTTTCTATTGTCCTCTCCTAAAATACTTGGCTTTTTCCTTCCAGTTTTTTTCACTAACCAATTTCTCCTCTTTTCCACCTTTGTAGGCCACAGCTTTACTGAAACTTCCTTTCTGGTCAAAATCAAAACATTTTAAATCATTCTTCTTAGCTCTTTGCTTTTGGTTGTCAACATAAATCTGACTAATAATGTACAACAGGAGCCATGCCATGGCCTAATTATACTACCTTGACATTTCTTTTGCCAGATTATTTAATCCACTGTCCTTACTCTCAATTTCAGGAAAAATCTCTGGACACCAGAAAAATGTAGATAAACTTTTTGCCAAGACAAAATATATGTCATCTGGGATCCAACAGCCAATGCAGTCCTCTCCACTGGAAATCTCCTGGACTTCTTTATCAGCCATATTTTTATTAGCATTTTGGTCTTCTGAACTCTGACCAGAACCTCCTATCAAGCACAGCTTAAGGCATTCCAGGGCTGCTTATTCAGCTTGAATCTCCACACCTTTCCAAATTCTTCTGACAAGTGAGTTTCAAAGGCTACTAAACCACAAGGTCAAGTTCAGTCATAGCAATGATCTCACTTCTTACATATCAAAGTCTGTCCTTGTTACTCCACTCATTGTTGAGCAACGTACCTGACACCCAAAGTTAAAGGAGGAGTGGTTTATTGCAGCTCACAGTTTGTGAAGGTTGCAGCTTATAGCTGTCTGACTCTAAGACAGAATGGCATGGCAGAGAGGCATTAGAGAGGACAAGTATATCATGGTGGCTAAAACCCAGGAAGACAGAAAGTGGTGAGATACAAAAGAAAGCAAACAGCAAATGACAAGCACACTTTGCCCATCATGAACTGTTTCCCATCTGCCACAACATGCTGCTTTGAGAAGCCAACTATGAACTGAAACCCTGTACAACCTGTGAGCTACAATAAAGCTTTCCTCCACTAACTTTGGGTTTCAGGTATTTTGTGTCAGCAGCAAGAAAAGTAATTAAAGTGAAATCTAAAGATTAAGCACCATTTATTTCACAAATATTCACTGAGTGTCAACTGTACAAGGCCCAAGGCATGGATAGCTGCTATACCTGCTCACCAAAGATCACTCCAAAAATGAGATATTATAAAATCATAAATATTAGGTTAAATTATATAATATTGTATTTTTTGTAATAAATGTTTTTGAGTTTCTTCATTTTCAGCTTTTGGAATACTTGCATACATCTTGGAGAAGGGATGCAATTCTAAACACAGAATTCCTTCATGTTTCATATATACCTCATGCAAATACTCTGAAGGGAATTGCATACAATCTTTTTAATCCACAGGTGTTTTCCCCATGACCTATGGCATGAGATCAAGTGTAATATTTCACTTTTGGTTTCATATAGGCTCTCAAAAAGTTTTTGATTTCAGAGCATTTTGGATTTCTGGATTAAAGTGTGCAATTTGTATCAGATTTTGGTAAGTGTATGTGAAACAACCAGTTGAGTCACTTGTAATTCAGGCACATTGATAGCATGTATTAGAGTGATGGTAATGAAAATGGAGAGAATTGGATTCTATGGAGTCTCTTAAGGTACTAAACAATTTTGAAGCAATCTATTGGAATGGAAAGTGAGCCTCACTGTACCTTCAAATGTTGTCATTTATACATTAAATAAAATAGTTTCCTGGTCATTCAGCTGTTTGAACTATGACTGAAACAATAGAACATGGCAAAAGACATGTAGTATATGATCAAATCAGGTCTTAAGCACAAACTCATACTCGGATTGTGTTGGCATGACAATAGCCAGTGAATAACTCCATAAAAAGCAGTTGATTGAAAGGACATATGGAGTGTTAGCTTCAGTAAATCTGCACAAGTCATTGACTTTGCAGAAAATAAAAATACCAAAACATACTATTCAGTATACAAACAAATAAATATCATCCCTCTATATATGATGTACTCAGTGAATGCATTCTACATATCCAATAGGTACTACTGAACACAGCATTTGGCTCTGCAAAAATTGCCACAGGCAATTAAAATAAGGGTATGCTGAAGAGTGTAGTTTGTTAGGGCAATTGTTAATGATTGCAATGGTAATGTTGGGAAAGTCAATAATCAAGGATGTAAATAAGGAAGCTTAATGATTCTTTCTCCTAAACCAAAATAGTAGCAGATCTTCAGATTTTTCTCGTGATTCATCTTCTGAAATGATGTTTTCTTTTTTTCTTTTAGGTCCTGTATAAAGAGATCACAAATAAAAAAGCAATAGCCCTTCAAGTCTAGTCTGACTGAAGAAGAGAATCTAAAATGTCAGCTTATGATGGCTTTATCTTCTAAAGGAGGTATGTGCACAGTGTACTTCATGCCCCTCCCATCACTGACTGGTCTGGCTAACTATGCTTGGCCAACTCTCCAGAATCCCTGGCACGTTCAACTGGCTAGCCGATAGTCTTTCTGCTTACCTTGAAGGTTCCCCATCTAGCTGTCTTTTTCCGTCTCTATCCTGGCTTGAATGCTACCAGCCTTACTTCCACTGTCTACCATCTTTACCACTGCCCATTTCTAAATTTGAATCAACTTTCTTATCATGATCTATTGCTCTTCAGGCCATAGCACTGGAAATACTTGAAGAAAACCTTCAACTAGCAGTTCTAAATTCTGAAAGTGTATCTCCACTAATCACTTAGTGGAGGTTGTTTTGTTTTGTTTTTTTTTTACAAAGGGCTGCATTGGTCTGTTTTTTGTGTTAAATTCTCTGCGAGAGGTTTCCAGGAATATATATTTTAGGAAACAGTGAATCAGTGTTTTAGAATTCCTGAAAATGATTTAACTTAGATGATTCAGATTCCCAGAAAAGGAAGCAGGTCAGCATGTTGACCTTTATGCTCCTCTCAAGAAAAATTTACTATTTCCTAGACTCTAACACTGAATTAGAGTAATGTTGCCAGCTCCAATTTTCCAGTTATAATAGCTACAATTTATTGTAGTTAGTATGTAGTTAGTATGCATTAGTCACTACGGAAAGTATTTTTCTTAATTTTTAAATTTTGATTTTAACAATCTCATTACATACACTAATGAGGCAAGAAGTGACAGGAGTTAAACAGTTTGCCCAAGAGGAAGTGCCCAAGTTAGGATGTGAATCCGCATCAGATTTGGTGACAAAATCTGTGCACTTAGCTACACACTCAGCGTTCTCATTATAAGTGAGCGATACAGCTAAGAGCTAAGTAGAGATTCCCTTCTTCTCCCTGCTGGATTCTTTGAGTTCAGTACAAAGTGTTCCACAGTGATGGCTGGACATCCTCCTTGGAAACAGTAAAGGAATTACACCTGATAAGATCTGTACTAACTGCTCACACAGGAAGATTTGATCTCACCAGTAAGTCTCATGAAAACGGCTATGATAATGAACCTGAGGCAAAATCAAAACTGTTTTGTACATCCTGGCTGTTTTGAGGTTATTTTTGTGCTACAATTCCAGCTAAAATCTCAGCTAGTTCCTCTATTTTTCTGTGACAACATTACTTATAGGAAAATGTCCACAGCAGACTTGAGATTGCCAGTAATGCAGGTGAATGTGCTGGCGGCAGCGGTGATCCCTTGCTGCTGTTGCCTTCCTGACCAGTGCAGCGGCATGCTCAACCCCCTCTGTAAGCAGGGTTCTCTGTGCAGGAGCACAGCCGGATACTTTTGTTCAAGCCCGTCAAACATGGAATAAACACAAAACGTTATCCTCTACTCCATCACTATTATGTTTAGCATGTAATAATAGCTAAGTGCTTTCCTACTAGCATTTTCACCACAAATTACACACTGCCTTTGTTTCTGCTATTCAAACGGAAGCCATAAGGTGACGTAATTTTATGGTGGCCCATTATAAAAACTATTCAACTAATTGTATTAATTTTCTAAGATATGTCAATATTAAAGTGAAATACTTGCTAATGTTCTTATTTTCAGGTGCAAACCTACATTTGAAAAATAACCTGTATTCAGAGTTTGTACTATATACATAAGAGAACACCTGTTTTGAGATCTCCTTTCTCATTGTGCATATATTATCTTTCATTTTTAAACTGTACTATATAGTATTATAGCTCTGATGAAGGTCATAATGAACATCAACAGTCAATAGAAGGAGCTAGACAGATAGCTCAGTAGAATATGTGTTTGCCTAGCAAGTGCAGGGTTCTGAGTTCAATTCCCAGTACCCCTCCCCCCCAAAAAAGTCAATAGAAATGATTTACCCATATCTAATTTTCTCTGAAAATCTGATATGGCTCAGTGCTTTAACAATCACATCTTAATGTAAACAGCAAAGATACAACAAATATAATGTGTTTGTTAATAGATTGGTCCCTTGCAAATAATACAGGCTTTGCTTTGCTTCTTGTCACATCCCGTGGGGCTGATACTCCCAGCGCACCCTTGAACTTAGCCAGGCTCATTTCTCTGACTCACAAAGAGGAAGAGGAGTCAGAGATGGTGCAAAGCAAAAGTAAGCTTATTTGCATAAGGAAGCAGTACAAAGCCACTACAAGATATGGGAGTCTCAAAGGGGGCATTGTTGAATATGGGACAGCAGTTCTGTTTTATGGGGTAAAGCCCTAGGGGTACCTCCCTCTGAGGGCAGCTTCATATGACTGAGTGGTTAGCTTTTCTCTAGAGATTGGGTTTTGTGGGCTCATTCGGAAACTCAGGCAGGTATGGCAACCTGTGTGAGGAGGAACTAGGGTAGACAGTGCTGTCAGCACAGAATGAGAAGCAAAATAGCAGACTGCCTACTTTAGGGATAAAGTCACAAAGCCACAAGTAGTCTCAGAGGATTACAAAAGCTGTCTTCTACTTTTTAAAAGGCCTATCTCCTTTTTTTGACCCTATGTGGAGGCCCATCTTTTCCTACATTTTGGAGTGCCTTCACTGTCTACTTTCCACAAGTACAAAGACGCTGAAATAATTTTACATCCACAGGAACAACTGTTTGATCACACAAAGAAAGGATAAGTGAGTTTCTTTTGTCACATTTAAAGATGCATCAGTGAGGGCACATTTTTTTCTATTTAATATTTCAGTACTATCCAGATACAGAGGCTGAGACATTCCAATTGTTTCTATTCACAGGGAGGCAGCTGGGAAAGATGTGATCTGATCTATGTTTTCCCCTTTCTGGAAAAAATTCTTTGATTACCCTCTTCCTGCCACCTCAGTGTATATGGATGGACATTATTTTTACAAACCAAGTCAAGCTAAGTAAGTGTCCTACAAATGCCATACCTAGCAACTCTGCCTATGTATGTAATCTAAAGATTGAAAAAAATTTCCATTTTCTTCATCTTTTTATCTTCAGAACCCATCTTATGACCATACCATGAGCGTTTCTGGAAATGGTACCCACCTTAGCACAAGTTTTTCTGATTTTCCTGGAAGTGGCTTGATTTAGAGCGTTTTTTCCTCCTTGATTTTGATTGTATACTCACAAGACAATAAGGTTTGAAATTTATGCACAGAGACTCACCCATTAAAATTGACTGTAGATTAAATCCAAAATTCTGATAACTTCTGGTAAGGAAAACAGTTGATTACAGTATATTATGTAATGTGGAAAATACCTACTTGATATCTTAGACTTTTTTCAGTCATTTCAGGAACCCAAGACTATGGAAGTAGAAAAAGATTCAATGTAATGAAGACCATAGCATAACTTTTAAGGTCAGTGTCTTATTCCAAATTGCCATTAAGGACACTCAAGTCAAACCCCTGGTAAAGAGTAGACTCTGCACCCACTACATTCAAAATAGTATTGTCCTAAAGTGAGGCAATATTTCCTAGGAGCCCTTACCTGATTATCTCTTTGAACTTACTGTTTTTGAAGAAAATATGGGATATTAGAACCAGAGAACTTATGTTTTGTCAGTATCAATCAGGATAAGTATCATTAGTATAATTCTATGAAAATTAGTTTCTGTTGTTGATTGCCCAACTGTCTGGTGAAATACCAATTCTTCCACCATCTGTTTGGAAATTTCTGACAGGAGAAAATGAATCTGGCAAAGCAAACATTTTCAGCATGTCTTCGGAGGAAGCATACCTCATGTATAGTGATTTTTCTGCTTCTTTTTTCCCCATGTTTGCATATAGCACAATGCCAGGTTTGAAAATAGAATCTGGGGTGGGGGGTTTGGCAACTGGGATGAAGAAACAGTTATTAGAACATCACACACATTCAACCAGATAGAGTGTTAATCAAAGCAAAGTATTACATTATTGGTGACAATGAAATTTGTTCACAAAGCTAACTATATCTGTTTTACTCCCAACTATTTTTCCTCCCACCTTCCCAATTTTTTCCCTTCTATTGGCTCTTTTGAGCCACAGTAAATCATGTTGTGAAATAAGATGGGTCTGAATAGCAAAATCATTAAGATTTCACATTCTGCAGCATAACAACGAACTGCCTTATGTTAGAATTCAAGCTTGTTAGTAAGGCTCACAAATATTATCATCTCCTGTTGTGGCAATTTACTGCCCATCCAGGAAAGTGGCTTTTATGATCACAGCCAACATTAACTAAGCCTAGGGAACTGCAGATGGGATCTCTTCACTGCAGTTCTACGTTTAGCACTGTACAATGCCCAGTTCATACTTGGAAGCAAACGTGTCAGCATCTGTGACAGATCATACAGAGGTGTCATGTTAATTTCATTAGGAGAAATATAACTCAAAGGAAATTTCTTGCAGAGTGGGTAGACTATTCCGAGGAAAAATGTCAGTACTCAGGCACAAGCATGCAGGGCGGGTCAACTGTGTCTGTGTGCAGCAATCCCATGTCCATATCTGGGAGGAAGGCAGGCACGAGGCATTTTCAGATAATCATGACTCTATTCAGTACTCTGCACATTAAGTAACCTGAGTTGCTGCTGTGTCTTTCTGCCCTGTAGTCTAAGCATGAGATTTGGGGAAGAGTAGAGGTGGAGAGTATACGGTAAATTTGGTGGGTAGGAAACACTGAGAAGATGATGGAAAATTTGTTCTGAGACTGCCAAACAAAGCAATTGCTGTCTCTGAAAGCCATCAATCTCTCCCTCCCTACTCTCCCTCCTCTCTATGCCATGGGGGGGGGGGGCTGAGAGCCTTTGAAGCATCTTAGGAAGAAATATATTATTCCACATCCTAACAAACAGAGAAGAGGAAATCACTGAAGAATTTCCTTTTTTGTTACTTTTTGTTTTATTTCTTCAGATGGAGTCTTGCTATATTGTCCAGACTGGCTTTGAACTCATAAGGCTGCTCTCTCAGCCTTCTGAGCTGCAAGAATAATAGTCACAAGCCACCATGGATGCCAAGTGAGAAATTCTTTAGGTGATAAACTATCCATGCTTGCAGTGAAATGAGAAACAATTTATGTTTCTCTTTTTTCATACTAAAGTTTCTTAAACAATGCGGGTCAGCAATTTGAGGATGTAAAAATGTTAACACTAAAAAAAGATTTTTTTTTTCAGTTGACTATCAAAATGAAACTCAACACCTCTGAAAATCTTAAATTTAGCACATTTCAAGTCCTTATTGAGGGTTAATTGGTATGCCTAGTCAGGAGGCCCATGAAGAAAAATGTCTTAAAATTGACAAAGAGATCAAAGGATAGATAATATGCTGATGAGTAACCCATTTGCATTTTCCTAACTCAAAAATAGTTTTTTAATTGGGGTTTTGACAGGGAGAGTTAACCTGTACAAGTCTCTAGAATAGAAATAGATATTTGATTTCTGATCTTGGAGTAAGGCCTATAAGGTAGGTTGACTGTCATTTCCTTCTCTAGAAAACATGAAACCTAAGGTTACACAGGAATATATATGTCAATATATGTTTCATCTTCACTCAAAACTTGAATCACTAGCAGTGAGAATAATTCTGTTTAATGACTTATCATCCCAGAACAAGAGAAAAGATTGGTTCCTATATCTGTAAAAGTCTAATGCAGCAAGAGTCTTGCTAGGTGGTAGGAATGAGTGTCATATATTCCCTCGCCACAGGGACTTGAAAGTGGTCACGAACATCATCAAAAATTCTGTGTACACTTGTTCTCTATTCTCCCATGAAAGATATGAGGAAGGTATATCAGAACTGACTTGCTTCTGAGAAATGAATGTTGCCTCGAAAATACAAAAGACTTGGATTGGGAAGATAGCTCAGTGGTCTAATAGGCTGCCTCGCAAGCACAAAGACCTGGATTTGATCCCTGGTACCACATGCTGTGCCGGCCATGGAAACTGGGTGTGGTGGTGTACTCCTGTAATTGCAGTGCTGGGGAGGCTGGGACAGGAGGAACACTGAATTCGAACTAAATAGCAAGACCCTGTATCAAACAAATACATTCAAAAACAAATACAAAAGACTATTGTATTTTAAAACATGATGAAGTCTCCTTTCTTCCTGTGTTGCCATAGGATTTGTGCTTTCAACAGGAAGAATTTGCAATCAATATAAATTTCATGTCATAGTCAATGACTAGAAGTTAAAATATTCATTTCTGTTCCAATGCCACTAAGCAGCAGTGACATCGAAATATTTGCCTGTGGTCTAATTACCACTCTTGATACTGATTTATTTTTGTTCCCCCTTGTAAGCCAAATTCCTCAAAAGAATAATCTAGTCTAGGTTCATTCTCTTCATTCTCCTATCTTCCAGTCACTCTTGAGACCACTACATTCTATTTTTCTTCTAAATCCTAGGATTTGCAGCCCCAACCCACCACAACCACATTGAAGATGCCCTAAATACAGTATCCTCCATGTAATATGTTCAGAGAACTTCTTTAATCTCATTCTATCTTATTTGGATTCCTACCAACACTTGATATTTGACTTTTCTCCCTCAAATACTCTCTTCAGATAGTTTGTGTTATATTGCTACTAGTTTTACTTTGATTTATCTGACCAGACCTTAGAATTTTTGAGAGTTTTCTGCATCAATCCAATTCTTAATGGTAATTATTACCAAAATCCACATCCTGCATCCTAGGCTATTTCCTGACCTCTATTTCATGTTTCAATTCTGTGTTTGTCTAACTGCCATCTCTACTGGTATGTGTTAATGACATGCCAAACTCCAAAATAATACTGAACTCATCTTCCTTCCCTAATCAGCTATTTGCCTTGCATTTCCCTAACTAGCAAATGATACTACCTCTGCCCACTCCTAGTAACTTATCCAATCTAGTAATTGGGTACCATTGATTCTTCTTTACCTTCTCTTCTTACATGTAAATTTAGTAAATTCTACCTTTCAAATCACCTAGATTTTGCTATCCTCATCCCACTTTCTTATCTTAGACTACCACTGTTCACAACTTGGCCTACCACAATTTCTTCACAATTTTTTAATTGTCTCTTCTGTGTCCTTTCCCAGAGCATTCTGCTCCACTACAATGAAAATCAGCTAGTAGTTGTCTTTCTTGAATGTGACCTTGATCAGATCAGTCCCTTGTTTCCATCCTGCACATGGATTTATGTTACCTCCTGATAAAGTTTAAACTTTTTAAATTGAATAACAGGTTTCTCTGTCATCTCAACTTTTCTTTCCTTTGTAATATGTATACATAAGACAACAGGACAAGAACGTAGGTGGTAGAAGTAGAGTCTGAATAAGGTATACGGGCAATTACAAGTGCCCTGTATCAATGTATGTTACACAGCTTTTTGTTGCTATAACAAAAGACCCAAGACAACAAATTTAGTGGAGGGGAGATTTATCTTGGCCCATGGTTGTAGGAGCTTTGGTATTTGATTGGCATGTTCCATTGTTGTAGGCCTACAGTGAGGCACAAATATGGGAGCGAGATATGGTGGAGTAAGTCTGCTTACCACATGACCTCCATGAAACAGAGAGGAGGAGAGAGAAGAGCCAGGGCACCTGATATGCCCTGTAAATCCAAGACTACTATGAATTATTTTCTTCAAAAAAAAAAAGCACCTCCTGAGGTTTTTACTACTTCTCAGCAATTCCACCAACTGGAGACCAAGCTTTCAACATGTGAGTCTTCAGAAATATTTCAGGTCCAAACTATAACCCAAGGTGAAGGTGCCCACTATAGCTGTGGCCAAGAAAGCAGTCCTGATTTGAATAAAACAAGGTTCATGGGTGCTATTGTTATTGTAGGACAAATTGTGATTCACTAGGATCTTTTGGAAATGGGTTGCTGAATTTTGGAACTGCATTCCTTACCCTTGAATGAAAAACTTGTGATAGAACAACATTAGTTAGGATTCTGCTGAAGACATTCATAAACAAAGAGCATTATACCTCCCCAGAGTCAAAGGAGGAAGGAAGATGAGAAAATCCTTTTTTGCCTATTTGTTTTTGTCCATTCAGCTAATGTGTGTGCCTGTTCCATTTGCATGCTATGTGTATGTCTATAAAGCTAATGCAAGAGTTTATTTTTTAAAATGTATTTGGTTGTTACAAGGGCTCACTGTGCAGCTTAAACTTGTGGTGATCCTCCTGTTTTCAGTCTCCCCAGCTCTGTGTGTACAGGCGTGTGCCACCACCCTGGATTCTGGCCAGCTCAGGCAGATCTGGGGTGAGCCTGATGCACCATGTGGAGCTGGGGATCTAACCACTTTCCCTGTGCTTGCCTGAGCTTGTCTAAGCAGGCACTTTAGTCCACTGAGCTATCTCTCTGGCCCCAATGCAAGGCTTTCAGAGAGAAATCATCCAGTACCCTTTCCCAGATACAGTGATTCTTCATCTGCTGCTTACTTTCTAAACTAAGAATAGAAAGAGACAGAGAGGGGGAAAGAGAGAGAGAGAGACAGAGAGAGAGACAGAGACAGATAGACAGACAGACAGAGACAGACAGAGACATATAGAGACAGACAGAGACAGAGACAGAGAGAGACAGAGAGATAGAAAGATTCTCCACCTTGGAAAATATATGCCAAAAGATACAAAGGAAAAATCATACTTAAATGAAAGTTGGCACCTACACATTTCTAACTGAGCAACATACTTTCCTTTTATCTGAAGATACTTCATTTTGGATCAACAAAGTTCTAGAGAATTCAAAACAGCATATTGAGCACATGTAATGCCATATTGCCTTCTGTACCTTTACAAAGACATGCTGAGTTGTGTTCCTTTGAATCTTGATGCATGTGGTTATCTGAATATAGGATTCAAAAGGAGGAGGAAAGAGAAACAGACGGGAAAGGACCTTGAGGTGATATTAAGCACCATGAAACTAAATTGATCTCTTTCTACCACGTTTCTTCCTGGAAGTCTATGCTTGACAGCATTGCCTGGAGCAGAAGCCAAATCTCCTGCATTTAACTCTTGGGCTCCTCAGCTGCAAAGAGCTTTCCAAACATTTCATAACAACAAGAGAATGAATTCAGCTAAAAACAAAAAATGAGGGAGGGGACACATTATAGTCCTGGAGATATGCAATGATAGCTATTTGAGATTCTACTTCAAAAGGGCAGGCCAGATAGCTCAGAGGATTAAAACACCTGCTTAGGCAGATACAGGGGCCAGGGGTTCAATGCCCAGGCCTGCTGTGCTGGCCCCACCCTTGGGGTGCACTGAGATGGCGGCTGAGACTGGGCGTGGGGGTGACTGCCTATAATCTCAGCACTAGGGAGGCTGAATGCAGGAGAATCACTGTATGTCCTATCTGTGCAGTGAGACATTGTAGACCTTGTACTAAAATACAAACAAAACAAAACCACAAAAAAGGAGATTAAGATTAAGTTTAAACTTTAAGTTTAGAAAAATAGCTGCCTTACTTCTCAATACTGTGTTATGATTCTACTCTTAATTATTAAATATCTTAGTGGTGTATCTGCCTGGTTTCTGAATTATAGTCGATATTTCTCCATGAAAATAGCCATTTCTATGTAAAAATTTTATCAGGAGTGAGCAAATATAGTGTTCATTTCCTGCCCATTCAGATTTCCCATAGCTATGAATTAGTTTTCCGAGAAAGTATATGCATATTGGGTATTTTGTTACATCATGTTTAAACAACAGGGAAAATCCTATAGAGAGGGTAATTGCTGGTATTTTTTAAATCTGGATTTATATCTCCTTCTCTGCTTTTCTGGCTTCCCAGGATATCTCTGTCAAAGTGTGTGTGTGTGTGTGTGTGTGTGTGTGTGTGTATTTATGTGTCTGTCTGTCTGTCCATCTGTCTGTCTCCCATTTTTTCCTTTGTGTTCTTTTTCCCTTCAAATGTATTTCATTCCTATTCTGAAGCTTTCTGAGTTTTAGAATCTGTAACAGTCTCAGTCTTTCTTCAGCTTTAGTAGCCTCTATACATATGCTTTTTTTTTCTATCTTATTGCTTGCTGTGTTCCTACTCACTCTTTAAAAACTAAAAGGTATCTTACCCTCTCTAGAAAGCTTTTCTTGGCATTTCATTTCTACTTAGTGCCAGGCTCTACCTCCTTGACTTGCTTTCTCATCACCCTTTCACAGTGGACTATAATCTGCAAGGAGAAGAAAGAGTATGGATATGGATGAACATATCTGTCAGAGCTGATCACACACAAGGTCGAATTTGGTAGAAGACTACTGGAAAGAACTTCTCATTAAGATGACCTCTACTCCACTTCTTTAATACACATAATTTTATGGTTGGAGATGAGGCATTTTGTCACTGAGTTTTAAAAGAAGGAATGCTTCTCATTTTCTACTTTCTTGAACAGCGGTTCTGAACCAGCAGTGCACAAGCTGGCATAACAATTTCTCAGGTAATTTGTTGGACAGAGGTATAACTACCTGAATACACCAACTCCTGCTCCTTGACATTGAACTTACATGACAGAAGACTATGTCCTAAAATTTGCTATGCATCAGATTCTCTAGGGAAGCTTGTTAAAAATACAAATGCCTCAATCTTACCCAAAAATCAAACTTGGGGAAGGGGTATTGGGTATTTTTGTTTCTAACAAGCTCTCCAGGGTATTAATGATGCTCAGTCAAAGTTGAAAATCTATCATTAGAGAAGAATTTCTGTGGGTTAAGCATTGATCTCCTCCTGGACCTCATTTAAAGCAAAAATACTTCTAGAAGAGCATCATGGTAAGAAATTAATGTCTTGGCATAAATGAGTTTAGCATTAAGATTCTCATAGGCATGAAAGAAAGCAATACACATGTACTTAACACCATACTATGTGGTTGTTAGGGATACCTTCCATTATTATAGTTTTTGGAGCAACATTCTATTTGCTATAGCAACATTGAGGAATTCTCTTCTTGCCCTTGCTCACTTTCATCCCATGGGCAAATTTTCCAGATAAAATACTGGATGATTCATTAAATTGAAATTTCATATATAAACAATAAATAATTCTAGTAATATAAGTATGACTTGAATACTATATGGGACATACATAAACTAAAAATAATTTACTGGTTATCTGAATCTCAAATTTAATTTTGTTCTGTATTTTTTAATCTTAAAACTGACAATCCTTCATGGCAGAAGGAAAGAATTATTTTAATAGACCAAATGGTTTGTGCTTTGCAATTGCAGAACTAAGAGGAAATTTTCTTCAAGTTTGAGTAATCTGCCCAAACTCCTTCAGTAGAGCCATCCCAGAGAGCAGCAATAGAGAAAGGAGAACTACTAGAACCTTTTCCTTTTTCTGCATACAGGGTCTTGCTATGCATTTCAGACTCGCAGTGCTCCTCCTGTCTCAGCCTTTCCAGCTCTGAGATTACAGGCGTCTGCCACCATGCCTAGTCCTGGGGCCAGCATGGCATGCAGTATTGGGAATCCAACTCAGGCCCTTGTCCTTTTCAGGCAGGTGCTTAGATTCCTGAGCTGTCTCCTCAACCATACTAGAACCTTTTATGTGCACCTCAAAGCCATATCATTGTATTCAGTATTATATGTAATAAACTAGTATTCTTATCTTCATTTTCCCTAAGCCTATAATTTTGTTCTCGTTTGGTTTTGAAATCAAATGTTTTGTAAGAATGCTTTTCCTAATTCATCAGGAGATGAACCTCATTTCACCAAAACTAAATTATTTTTTCCCACAGAAATGACACAAGTTGAAGACATATCACTCTGAAATTGCACGATCTCATCGATCAAGGCTCTAGAGTGGCTTGCTCAGCTGAACTTAGGTTACTTCACTTTACTTTGTTCACCCTTTGGGGGGTGTAGTTTTTGTTAAATGTTGGGAGATGGCCCTTCTAACTACTGTTGAATGTCTGTTTTGGGAAGATATAAGAAAAAATATATATATATACATATATTATTTTTCAAAAAAAATTTTTTACTTTGATTTTTATTGTTCCTCTGTCAGATAGTTGCTATATGCTCCATTTTACAATTAAACCACTGATGGAAATTTGAGGTAGGAAATGGAGAGTAAAATTCAAGTTCTCCAACACTTAAGTTCACCTCAGGAAGTTGATTAGAGTAGATATTTTGAACATTAAAGCGAAACTGACATGTGAATCTGTTTTGGATTTGACTGTTAAAATGCACTAGCCTTAAACCATAAGAAAAACCCTTCAGTTTCAGATACTAATAGTGTCTTTATTCAGTTTGTCAAAGGAGAAGTGAAGTACTGTCCTTTAACTCTCATCCTATGCTTTATGAATGTACAAATAGATTTTTTTTATAAACAACAAGGCCACTGAGCAAGATAAAAGGCAGCATGCCTAGGGGGGAAAATTCCCTCTCTTCAAACATCAATTAGTGGTATTCAATTGACAGTTCACATTTATTTCCAAGAAAATAGAATAAATCCTCTTAAGGCTAGAATGTTTTAAAGGCTGCAGGTAGCATGTAGTTTTTCAAAGTAATTGCTAAAGACAAGTGACCTTTGGAATCTAGCATTTGTTGCAGAAAGAGAAAGAAAACATAGGCATCAGACCTATTCAAAACTCATCTTTAAATTTATCCAAATATCCTTTCGTATAAGTTGTGAATGTATATTATGCATAAGCAACAGTTTTCTAAATAAATTAATGAAAGGTAAGAATAAGCAGTCACTTGAAAAATGATTGAATGTTGACTCTTGAATGTGGATTGTAATAGGAGTCTATATATCTTTGCTTGGATATTTGAGTGAGAATTCTGTTATGTGAGTTGCCATGTTTCTATAATTGCCAATTAAGCCTGACCCTGTAGCTGTGAGCTATCTCTCTTCTCATCTGTTATGGTATAAATAAAACAAAGATACCTGATAGCAAGCTTGCCCACCTACACTCACTAACACAAGGTGTTTGTATGGTCAGTCCTGCCAGATCATTAAGCAAATCCTAACCAAAGCAGAAAAGATATTATAAGTTTCAACCATACTAATAGGCAGGGATTAAAGTTATTGCTGTCATCCTAGACCCACTATCTCGCATGCTGAGTATGATCCTGAGATATCTCTGTGCTGATTTCTTATCCCACATTTTCAGACTGTCCTCCAATTCAACATGAGCCAAGCCCAAGATTAGCATGTTTCTCTGGATATTTTACATTGAATTTTTGAGTCTTGACTTCAGAGAAGTAGGACCAGTACCTTTATTTTTCACATGATCATTTAATTTTTTGTCATTTTATAACCAATATTTTTGTCTGCATACTGAGTTGCACACTACTTCTCATGCAAGGGCCATCTATCATCTATTGGGCCTGTTGGTGCCCATTACAGAATCCTCTCTTTCTTTCGCTGCCTACAGCTGTGCAAACATTAAACCTTAAAGTTTATTTCAACTACATGAAGCCCATCCCACATACCTTCATTGCCCTTTTATACAAATTCACATAATATAAGAATTGTACCTTGGGTATACCATGACATGGAATTTGCTGCTTTGGTAAGAAAGTCTTATTTTGTGGTTACTATGTTATGCTTTAATCAGAAAAAAATTATATCTTCTAGGATTAGGGAGAATTTTCTCTGCCTCTCAAATACACATTTCTGTGCTTCTTCTTGCCTTTCCAAGGGCTTGGGGAATCCAAGCCATAGATATTCTTTTCTATTACATATATGGCATGAGCCTTAAACAAATTCTGAAATACCTTTCTGTGGTGGTGTCCACCTTCCATCCTGGATAATAATTACCATAAAGATAAGTAATGTTTATAATGTTTCTCAGGCTCAGACACCATAATAAGTTCTTTGTGTGCATTATTCATTTAAGTCAAAGCATAATACTGAAATATAGAATTTAAATTCAAGTACGCAAAATTTTCATCTAGATTTTATCTGTGGTATCCCCACTGTCGAGAATATGGGATATCTTCAATTTTTTGGATGAATAAATGAATAAATAAATAATTAATCTGCTTTACAGAACAAGAACACAAGGCTCAGAGAAGTGCTTCATGTCATATAACCAATCGGTAAGAGAGAATCACAAGAGAGATGGAACCATCTCATTACTCCAGGAATGTAGTCTTAGTCATAAGCTGTGCTAGGTCCATTTTCAGTAAAATAATTTCTATAGCATATTCACCAGCCCTTAACCTTTACTAGAGAGTCCTAATTGAGCTCATCCAAAGCACTGCCTATATTCCCTAATGACAGCAATGATGAGACTATCAACTAATTTATGCTGAGGCGCCCCTGGATTAACATTTTTTTTGTTTGAGTCTTAGAGTGTCAATCCCACTATCTCAAATTGATGATTAGGAGTGTTAGTTATGGCAATATGTCAAGCTATTGAAGAAATGCTTTGGGTCAACAATGCTTAAACAGGATCTTTCAATTTACAACACATGGGTATCTTATCTTTGTATTTAGGGACATTATAAGGCACATTCGTTTTTTCTCTACTTTTAGCAGATTGGTAAAAAATACAGTAAGTCAGCCTATTAATGGTATAAGGTATAAAGTAATGCACTGTAGTAAAATATCACATGCAATAGGATGTCACACGGGCTTCTGTCAGGGGATAGAGAGGGCAGTGGTGCAAAGCAAGTTCAGACAATGTGTATGCCTTTCATGAGCTTAAATTTTAGCTAAAGAGTTAAAGCAATTTAAGAGTGAAATCAATTCCATAGTACATGAGCTGTCACAAGACTGTCTGTGATTAACTTCCAAATGAGGAGTCCAGTCAATGAAGGCTGCATTCAAAGGCAGGACACTTCAGTGTGGACTAGGAAGGCTTCATTGCTTAGTTGACATTTCAGAAAGTTGTTTCCTTGCCTCCTAGTAAATGGTGCACTACTTTCAAAGCACTTGTCTTTCTTGTCTTTTCCAAATGGGCTTCAGACCTGTCTCTGTGACAAAGCAAGGAATACCTTTCAATACCTTGTGACTTCTGTCTAGCTTCTATTTTTGTATACATGAAAAAGAGAGTCAAATGAAGCTGTTCTCAAGTTTGCATATCCAGCTCACCTATTATGAATGCAGATTCCTGGACCCTGTTCCAAATCCACAAATCAAAATTTTCAGAAATATTTATTTTAAGATATTAAGACCCTATTTATGCATTTTGGAATATCAATGCATGAAATTTGCTTCAAAGTAATTCAGAGGGAGGAAAGTCAGATGAGATGTAAATGAAATATGGTTGACTACAGGTGGTGTTAACTGTGGAAGTTAGACGATCACAGTTATTTTTGATTATTGCTAATTTTTATGTCTGCATTTATGTAATAAAAGTTTAACAAAAACACTGTATTTATCAAAATTGTACTAGGTAACTGAGATGCAGATAGGTTTCATATTGGCATTGAGGAATCTTTTTAGATAAGACTATCTCTCCAAGTTTTTCAAGATAAGACACATTGCTTTTCTATAAGGAGCATGAAACCTTAATAGGACAAATCTGAAAGTGCCACACTGGCTAGGTATATTATGAGTATGCTTGATTTTCTGGGGATAAATGTAGACATAATCATTAGAGACACTTGGCAAAGAAATACTAGCTGAGATTCTGCATGGAACTAAAGACCACCTCCGACACTGCTGAGTAAAGTAAATGTTGGTAGGTGAAAGTGCTAAGTAGAAGACTTTTAATCATGGTTACTCAAAGCTAAGAGGCTCCTTTGGAAGAGTTACCAAAGGTGTCATCCAAATAAAGCCAGAGTAAAGATGTCAAAACCTCGTAGTATTATTCAAATGCCTCTACATTATCCCCTATGAAACTTATATATTACATATGAGGTAAAGTAAGGAGGTTGGAAAAGGTGATTTGGAGGAAGGCATTTGTAAATTTTACAGTTTAGGAATCTGGGGGTGGCTTAACATGGCAGGTTTTGTCATTTTAATTTTGCAGATGTGACAATGGAAGTACAAAAAGTCCAGTTGTTTTCTTTTATAAATTGCATTGATTCTGTAGATAAGCTGAAGCTACCCATATGTGGAGTCTCATAATAGGTTTCACACATCCAGATACTTCATAGCACAGAAAATATTTGCAGAAATAGGAGTTTTAAAGTCTGAAGAATTAGCTTCGGGAATTAGATGTATTTGGTAAATATTCCTTGTCTTTGACTAATATCTGCTAAATAAAAAAAAGTCTTGGGTATTATCCCAAGAAGTAAAGACAGCTCTAGCACCGTTGCAAATTTTGATAGTTTACAGGGAGACATGGATTCATCTAGAAAGGTATAATTAATAAAACGCATTCTACCACCTAAAAATTAACCTACCATCTCACTCCATAGTGTTAATCCTGTAGATAGTAATAAATCTGAGGGTTACAGTTTTTTCTGATAGGAAGTAAAGTTTATCTTACAAAATCATTAAACTTGGAATGAGGAGACCTAGGTTCACAGTTTAGCTCAGCTTCAGTTTGATCTACATTGTATAATAGACCAGAAAATTTTGAAAACTTCATCCACAGTTGCATGTATTTCTGCTATGGTGTTAGATCTGCTTTTCAGTCTCTACTTCTCCTCCCCTACCACTGCCCAATAGACCACTACTGTTTTTTAAAGTCTCATACAGAAATGTCCTGCGAGAAAGGATCTTCTTGGTTCAAATGATTGTATCTGAGCACTGCATGGGCCATTAGTCAGCCCATGAAGCCTGCCTCTGGGCCCAGTGTTGATCTACAGCCCATTTACCATGGCAAACTACCTGGGTTATGTAGTAGCTCATCATTTGATCTCATTGATTACTTCATTTTAAAATTATTTATGGATATTTTCAATAGAGTTTAGCAAAATGGAGTAGAAGAACAGTAGTTATGTCTAATGGACATTTTGCAAACATTTTCCAAATGAATTTTTAGCAACAAGGAAATTATTTTGCACAGCAAATGTTTTTATTGAGAAATCTGCAATTGGACATTGAGCAAAATTTGAGCATGACCAATGAAAGAAATTTTTCAATAGACTTCATATTCAGAAAGCAACGGAAGACTTAGCTGAGGATGGGTAAAGATTATCTCAAAATTATGACACTTTGGAAGAACATTTTGTTTTTATATTTTCAAATGAGCCCCACTTTTGTTTTATTTGATATTCTAGTTATAGCTAAAAAGGAAAAATCATAACATACACAAAACACACTCATTTGAAGAATCATTATATTAAAATGGCTTTGCCAATTTGTAGAAAGCTGTACAAATTACTCAGTTCCACAGGTCTTGCCAACAGTACCTCAGATGTTGGAGAATAGCAGTAATTGCATCATTTGAAAGGACAGTTAAAATACAGTTGGGGAAAGAATTCAAATAGCAGACAATTTAAGCAAATAAAATAATTGTGAGTCTAATCACCGTTACAGTCTTCCTATGGCATGGTTTTCCTCCATTGGACTAAAGGCAGAGTATGTGATACTGAAATGTTTAGAGAATTATGACTAATTAGAAAATCATTTGAATTTTCCAGTTGCTGTGTAAAGTTTTCATTGACAAAACTATTAGCATATTGTGCCTGTATTCATGCAGAGTCATAGGATGTACGTAGGGTTTATCTATGCTGGAAGCAAAGAGAACATATTGAATCAATCTGAGATTTTAAAAAATTAGCTTTTTGGTATGTGATATTGGGGATTGAACCCAGTACCAGAACTTTCACACTGAGTTACATGCCCAGCTCTTTTCAAGTTCTTTTATCTTGAGGTGGGGTCAGGCCAAGTTGCTAAATTGTCCAGACTGGGCTTTAACTTGCCATCCTCCTGCCAAGTCTTCAATTATCTCCTAGCAAAAATTTCTTGAGTCTTTTATGTGTCTATAATTATTTGGGTGAGTCACAGGCATAGGGCCAAAGAGTTAGCATATGTAAACTCCTAGACCAAGATGTAACTTGAGCTGAAGATTGTTTAGTTGTTGAGGTAACATCAATGCACAATACTCCCTTAACCCTTGTGTGACATTCTGAATGGAATGTAGTGCCAAGAAATGACACATAACACTGCAATAGCTACCCATTCATCACAAGTAATTTCTTGCTATTACTCCTTCTTAATTTTACTTCAAGAAGTACAATTACATGCATATACATGCGATATGGATAACTTAACCAAGTAAAATTGTTACATATTTACTATAGAAAAAAATTTCTGGTTAAGGTTGATAGATTTGACAATGCTATGATTTAATGATTTGAAAATGGGTTCCATTACTACCAGCTGATTCCTGTGTACTTTCAAGGAACAAGCTACATACTGCATGCAGAGGCCACTGGTATGAGACATCAATGTCATGTTTGTCTTGTCCTATGGTTGATGGACCTAGCCTAAAGCTTAAAGATTATGTTGATAGGTTTTGTAACCTTGGTCAGGTTTTTACTCCAGGAAGATTCTGAAGACTTCCTTTAACACACACACACACACACACACACACACTTCTAAACAGAGTCAAGGTAGTGGTTAGGTTTGGAACATAAGTTGAGGGCAAAGTGGTCTGCCCTGGGAAGGAAAAGAAGTCATTCCTTCTGTCCATTTTCTGAAGTATTTATTAATCACTTGCTGTCTGTTAGGATATTTGGGGCTACATGGAACTTACACTATCTAGAAGAGCAAATGGGTTTTAGTCAAATAATTGCGCTGTGCCAACCACACACTGATAAAAATATTCTAAACAAGTGTTCTTTGGAAGTATATAAAATTATATAAAAGTAATTAATTATATAAAGGTTGTTTACCTACAGAGAACAGGGGAAAAATTGAGTCAAGAACCAAAAGATGAATAGAGGTTGTCTGAGTGTGTTTTAGTTACCCTGAATATGGGGAAGGAATGCTGAGAAGACCGTGATACATTGAAGATCACATTCATAACCTCTACAGCAGGAAGAATTTGTGCTCTACTCTTGGGCCTGAAAGAAAGGAGCAACACAAGGTGAATCTGGCAGGATGACAGGGCTAGATTCTGCAAGTTCATAAGCCCTGATAAAGTATTTGGCTTTCCAAAGATCAACAGAACAACACTGAAAGATTTTATTCAATTAGATAAAACAGTAGAATTGTATTATATTTTGTTACTTTGTTTTATTGTTGTACAAGAGATTGAGCCAGGAACTTTGCACTGCACTATATCTCTTTCAGACATTTTTTAAAAACTTTTTCAACAGTTTGAACAGAGTTTCACTAAGTTTCCCAAGTTGAGCTTGAACTTGAGTTCCTCCTGCTGCAGCTTTCCACAGTGCTGGGATTGCAGGCACAACTACCATACCCAGCCAAAATTTTATTTTTATGTTTTCATCATTTTGGGGGGTTTTTTGGTGGGTTTTTTTGAAATCACTTTTTAAGGTCATTTATGTGTAGAGAATGAGGGGTTGGGTAGTAAGAGTGGAAGCTGGAGAGATGAGATAAAAGGCCAGGGCAATTGTCCAAGCGAAAGAAAATTGTAGATGAGATCTTGAGTAGACTAATGAAGAAACTTTAAGCAAATGAATAAATCAGCAAGGAATGATTTGGCACCTATTGAAATATGCATGGTTAGTGCTACTCATCATCTTGAAGGGAGATTCATCTTCAGCCTCTCACCTCTCTTTTCAGCAGCCTGGCTTCTGTCCAATTATTAAGAATTCCAAGTTAATGGAGCTGAGTTAATAAGGTGTTACTTTATTAAAAGTATTAGCATTTCAGGAAATCAGGAGAAAGAATTGATTCAAGTGATGTTAATTAGTGTTTTCTTATACAACAGTATTTCTCAGTCTGTGATCCATAAAAGTTAATGTTTCCGAGACATGCTGGCAGTTGGAGGGGTGGAGAAAGGAGGTCTTACAAAAAATCAAATTTTTGTGCCCTATCGTAAACCTAGTGAATCAGAACTTCTACTGGGACTCTGAAAAAGCCATGCTTGACAATATTCGTAGGTGATTCTGATGAACAATAAAGTTTGTGAACAGCTATTTGTGGAAAGTATTTTAAGGTTAATTTTGAACAAGAAAAATGACTGGGACAAAGAAAGGAAAGGCCATTTGTGGTTGGGGATGGTCATCAGAAAATATGAAGAAGTAAAAATTAGTCAGTTGAATATAAGAAAAAAATAGAAAATATATGTGTTTGCTAGGTTACAGGAACCTTGAAAGGAATAATGAGAAATCACCTAGAGTAGAAGGGAAAAGAGAAGGAATAGCATGTTTTATAGAGCATTCCTGCCAAGCCTAAGATACACTGCTACTATGGTCATGAATTGAGAGGTCTAGGAAATACAGACTTGGAATTTCTATCTTTTTTGTGAAATAAATAGTAAATAATACGATTTATTAGTCATTACTACTATGGTCTGAATGTTTATGTCCCACTCCCCAAACTTCATTTATTGTAATCCTAGTCTTCAAATTGGTTGTACTAGGTGGTGGAGCTTTAAGGGAATTGATTAGGTCATGGGGAAGAGCCTCCCAGAGATAAGCTCTTAAAAAAGAAACCTCAGAGAGCTAGCTTATCTGTCTCACCAAGAAAGGAAACAACAAGGAGGCATCCTCTGCAGGTCAGAAGGTGGGCCAACACAACATAACAAACTGGTAAGCACCTTATCATGGACTTTCTAACCCCCCGAACTGTGAGAAATAAATTCCCATTATTTATAAGCTGCTCAATTTAGAGGTTTTTGCTATAACAACACAAATGCTCTAAAATAGTAGTAGAAATAGTAATAGTGAGATAGAGTAACAGTAATAATAGTGAAACTGAATGAGTTTGCATTATATACCAGATACTTTGTGAAGTATTTGAAATACTTAAGTATTTGAAATCACATTGTTTAATCCTAAAAACATATCACTGTGATGTAAGTACTATAATTATCCCTATTTTATTGATGAAGGAACTGAGGCCCAGAAAAGGTA
Source organism: Octomys mimax (assembly GCA_002564305.1). Classification (NCBI taxonomy): domain Eukaryota; kingdom Metazoa; phylum Chordata; class Mammalia; order Rodentia; family Octodontidae; genus Octomys; species Octomys mimax. The sequence goes on along the minus strand of NDGM011182978.1, from coordinate 6,953 downwards.
ACTTGTTGAAGGATGCATAGTCCATAAGCAGCTAAATCAGAAATTTAATCTATTTCAGTCTCTATAGATTGCACCCTTTGTCATAGTGCTATATCATCCATAATATTTCTAACTCATGACCACTATAGTTGATAGTCCTTGAAAGAAGGACACGTGCATTCACTTGGACATGATGATCACAATGCATGATGGAGGCTAAGTGCTGGGCATGAAGACAATTTAGGCTTAAAGAAGGTTTGGCTTCATCCTGCATAAATGCACAAGCTCAGGCAGTGAGCCTCGTATCTTGCTGTGTAGATTGGTTCACAATAAAAGAAGTAAAATAGCTGTTGATAGCAAACATTTGAGAAACTTGTAGAAATTTAACACCATATTTTTTGATGCTGATAAAATGGGGCTTTGGTTTTATATAACTTTTTCATTGTATGTGTCTGTTAACTTGTCTGTTCTATATTTTATAGAAGTTTTCAAACATTGAAAACTGAAAATAAGCAAAACAAAACGCTTGGTTCTTCACTCCAAATAGTTTGCAATGCATGGTCTAACAGGTATAATAGAAATGTAAACAGCTATCAGTATGAAGGTAATTTAAAGGTCAGGTGTAAACAGTAGGCTGACCACATGAGGCTGAACTGAACCTTTATTTTGATATGACACCTTCTAAATTATAGTACTGAATCACTGCCCTTTAGGAGTATTATGACAACAGATTAGAGGGTGAAACTAGTCCTTTTTTTGCAGTCTTAGACTTTTAGAGGTCATGCATTCAATTGTGAGCAAGTATAGTCAATTTAATCATACAAGATAAAAGAAGGGATTGTGTAATTATTCAAGGAGTTAACATAGAGCCTAAGAAGTCAATACACAGTGGGATAATAAAAAAAATAAGAGAAATAGGAGAGGGAACTCTTGTCATCTTCAATGACACTATACTTCTAATTTGTACTTTTGTTGAAAACATGACAAGACACAGGGAAAATAATGTAGTAACATTTAAAATGTCTTTTTAAACATTGTTTATTCATTCATTTGTTCAACAAATTACATACCACTCTGTGTGGTGCTTGCAAATACGAAGATTAACTGGGTTACAGTCCTGTCTTGAAGGAGGTCATAGTACAGTGCGATAGATATGAAATATTTATAAATACAATAAAGATTGATAAGTAAGAATAGAGCAGTGTTTCTCCAGGTGCTATATGTTTCAGAAAAAAATACTTTAAAATGTCCTATTAATCTTGCTATCTTGGATTGCAGAAAAAAATAAGTATATATATTTTTTCAAACAGGAAGTAAAGATTAGCAAAAATTTGGCTGCTGCTTAGGATAAAATGAAGCCTATTCCCAACCAGAAATCTAGACTCCAAGTTGGGTAAGAACATACATACTGATATCTTTCCAAGGGGCAAAAGGTGGGGGTGGTGGAAGTGTGGAAGTCTATGCAAGATATGTGCTAGAAAGGGTGTAGGTTTAAAAGTCAGGATTGCTATTGAATTTAAATATAAAGACCCATAAGAACTGTAGAGGCTATAATACTACTTGGTGTCACAAAAAAGGAGACATACAAACTGCATTCAAGGTTGGGAACCTTCAATAAAGCATCAGTGTAAGAAATGTCAAACAAGTGATGCAGTAGAAGGACTCACCGCTTCTGTAGCAGTTAGCTACCCTACAAGCTCCTAGGCTAAAACATAGTGAAAGCCAGGATTGGTGGCACATACACACCTGAAATCCAAGCACTTCAGAGGCTGAAGCAGGAAGGTCAGCAAAATTTCCAGGCCAACCTGGGCTACCTAGCTTCCCTAGAAAAGTCAAAGCTAGCTTGAACTACATAGTGACACCTTGTCTCAAAATACCAAAAAAAGGGAAAAAAGAAAAGAAAAAGAAAGAATGTTTTCTATAGCAACAGCAGTGCAGGAAGTGGCTGCCTGTGAGGCATTTAGAAGGTAGTACAAAGAAGCAGATAATTGGAGCCTGAAGCCCTGGCTTTCAAAACTGCACTCCACAAACAAGGCAAGATTACCCCTGTAGATCTCCTAGAATTGTTGTGAAGCTCAGGCAAGATGCTGGATGCAAAAGCATTTTATAAGCTTTCAAAGGATATGCATTTGGTGTCTACTCCCTCTGTTCCCTAGTCCCCCAGTGGTAATCAAAAGCCCTCAAGGATAAATGAGATAATCAGTGTAGAATGTGCTAAGTCCCTCAGAAGGAAGTCAGCATATGGAAATACTAATAATAATGATCCACATCTGCTTCTTGCTGATAATGCTCTCTTTAAAGTCTTGACACCAAGAGAGCTCAAAACATAATGCCCTGTATTGTTGAAAGTAGCCTGCATCACCATGTTTTTAGTTCCCATGTACTTTGTTTCCAATTGAAAAGCAATGATTCCTTTTTATAACATTTACTGTTTTTTACCAAGATTTAGAGATAGACAATTACATACATGTCACATGCATACAATGATCATTTAACCGATTGATTTTGTCAATTGACTTAATGAAGAGTGTCTTGGAAAAGGGATCGGGTTGTGAGTGCACTAACCTCATCAGTGAATCACCCTTTGATGACTTCAGAGTGGAATAAACTATGGGGAGAAAGAGCCTAGTTGGAGAAAGGGAGTCATAGGGGTGTGACCTTGGTGATTATCTCTGGTCCCAAGACCTTTCTTCTTTAGCTTTTCCTAACTCTGATTTATGGCTGCCATGTATTCAGCAGCTTTCCCCTGCCAAACGTATCTACCATACCTGTGCGGAGTTACACAACACTTACTAAGCCCTCTGAATCCATTAGCCAAATTAAACCTCTCCTTTAAATTGAAAGTGTCAGGTAATTTGTTGCAGCAATGCAAAACTGATCAATACAGTTGTCTTCTCCTGACTCTTTGGAAGCATATAGCAGATACCTGATTATGAAGGGCTATTTTCACACCTAGCCAGAACAACTTCAGAAAACCATGAAATTGAAATTATAGATGGAGCAGAGCTCACAGAAGCCTATGTATGAGATATATAATTTGCTTTATAGTAAAATAATGAAATGATGGCTGTCACCCAAATGATTTAGACAGGTAAACATCATAAGATGCAACTGTTCTCTCCCCATCCTGGGCGCCTTCCTGGCCTTTCTAGGTCTCATTCCATTCCTGCCTTTCTTTCATACTCTGTTGTTCTGTGTCCTGTTCCTGACTGCCTTCCCCAATTGAGTTCTGGCCTGGACAATTTATTAGAAGTACAGAATTAATAGCTGATAATGGCTATGCTTCTGAAATGGGCTTTCTTTTTTAAAGCAGTAGCAATTAGGTGTTGAGGATGGAGTAAGGATCCACTTCCAAATCTCTCCCCATCCATCACATGAATAATGTGGTGTCACGCTGGCACTTCAGGCCAGAATTTCCAATGTGATTCAGAGATGCAACATACAACATGAAGATATATTCTTTTCTTTGCCTCAGACTGAGAGAATTCAAAGAGTTAAACAGTAGAATTCAATACATCAAGATTAAAGCAATTATTGTACATTTAAGCATTCTTCTACATGCCTTCAGAGGCAGATTTTTTTATCCTATTGTCACCATGTAATTAAATGGAGGTTTATAAATACAGATAAACTTAATTTTAAAAGTGTTGTCCTTTCTTAAAGGTCCTAATGATTTAAATTTAAAATCTCCCCATTACACAATATTACACATGAGTTGTGGCAGTGTGAGACACCAGGAGTGCATGAATGAAGTAGGGGAAGGAACTCATGGTTAGCATGTGGCTATCTTCATTGTATACACATAGTTTTTGTTTGAAAGACAGCAAGATGTACTCCTAGCATGACCTCTGCCAAAGAACTGTGAGCAACGGATGATTCCCTCAAAGTGCTAGGTTTTAGATTTCCATGTGTACAATACTCAGCAAAGATCTCTGAGGGGATACTCCTTAAGATGGAGAACAGTCCTTCTAAAAATTTAAGGTGCACACAAGTCCCCTGAGCATCTTTTAAAATGCAGATTCTTATGCATTAATCTGTGGTGACACCTGAGCTGCTGCTTCTTAAGTTCCCCGGTGATGCTGACACTGCTGGTCCATGAGGAGCAAATACTCTGGCTCAGATGTGCCCAACGTGTAGTCTGCAGGCTGCTTACCTGCTTATCTTTTTAGATGTTATAATAAAAGAAAATAGAAAATTTTGAGACAGTGAGATAGCTCAGCAGACTAAAGTGCCTGCTTAGGCAAGCTTAAGCAAGGGCAGGCACCACCTTGCTAGCCCGGCCACTAGGGCTCACTGAGCCAGCCAGAGTCTGGGTGTAGTGGTGCACTCCTTTAATCCCAGCACTGGGGAGCCTGAAAGCAGTAGGACCACCAGTAGTCTGAGCTACCTAGTGAGACCCTGCAGCAATTAAACACATTAAAAATAAAGTTTTGTTATTTATAAACATTAACCATATTATACATTTTATGTGTGGTCCTAGATAATTCCTCTTCACTTATGTGACTTACTATCCATTAGGCAAGCCAGAAGGTTGGACATACCTGCTTTAAAGTCCAGAAATTTCTTTGGTGAGTGGTAAGCAAAGCTTGCAGAGGCTCAGAGGAAAAGCAGCACAGTTTTTTTTTTCTTTCTGCATCCACTGAAGAGCAAGGGAAATGACAACTAAACAGTGATTTCTCCACCTCAAAAAGGGAATGTGTGAGACTCAGCAGGAAAAAGGTTCCATTCAAAGACATCCCTTTTTTCCATCTCTCCTTTTCACTCTTTATTAGTCTTTATGTTCTTCCACTGACTGGATTCAAAGATCTTGGCACAACGTCCCTAATGTCAATCCTACACGGGGATGAAAGCTTCTTTTTCATTTTCTCCAGATGTCTGTGCAACTGTGGAAAAAATGAATGCAGTCAGATTAAGGCAATAAAGGTACTTTTCTAAGATCTAAATTTTATGACTTTAGTCCATCCTACATATAAAATTCCTATGCCCTGTAACATGTAACTATGTATGTACTTCTTCCTATCTAGAAGTCACTTACTTAATGAAGGAAAAAGGCATTGATACCATGCCTCTGTCACTTTCCTCATCTCTGGGGCATAATGTTGGATGGGCATCACTCAAGGGAGGAAAAGTTTATTTTACTTCATGCTTTCAGTCCATAGGCAGCCAGCTCCAAAGCAGAATCAGCATGGCAGAGGTGCACTGCAAAAGAAAGCTGCTCACTTCCTGAAAACCAGAAAGCAGATAAGGAAGGGAGGAGCTAAGAACAAGAGTATGCCCTTAGAGTCGCACCACCTGTGGCCTGCTCTTCCGATTAGACTCAGAGGATTAGTACCACACTCAGCCAAAAACTCATCAATTGACCAGTCCACTGATGAGTATAGCGCTCCCATGATCTAGTTGATTGAGGAGAATGAATGCCCAACCTGAAAGATACCTGGGATGAGTTCCTGTTCTCTAAAACCAAAGAAAGAATTTTAGGAACAATGGAGGTTCAGAGCAGAATAGATTTATTGGGGGAAACAAAGCTTCTATCTGAGAGAGGGACAGAAGGGGACCCGGGGACCCCTGTGGGTTGCCCAGGAATCTGCCTTTTCTAGGGACTTTAATAATGTAAAACCATGTGATAAGGCAGGTCTAAGATGAAAAACATGGTAACTTGCATATGAGGTGGGACAAAACTATGGTTAATCAGTTACAAGCACCATTTCTCAGGTAAGATTGATTAAATTGAATACCAAATGAGGAAGCCAGTAATACAGCAAGAAGGCATGAATATGGGATGGGTCTCTTCCTGCTGGTGGTTGGGTTAGTGACTTTTTAGGGCTCTTTCAAGGTGATTGATACCTATTTAGAATATCCATCCCTGATGCCCATCCTTAGGAAAGTATGTGGCTGCATTTGTTTCCTCTTTTTGTCTTGAGATCTGGGCCAAAGTGAGAGTGTCTGTCTTTTCCAAAGTTCCAAATTCACCTTGTCTTCCATATTGTCTCCTTGAGGGCTTGGCCCTGTCTGACTGCCTACCATATTTCTATCTAATTTAGTTTCCTACACCAATTCTGCATCTGAGCCATATCATGCAGTAAGAAAAAAATTTTATTAGAAAGAAATAGTAGAATTATGAATGATTGTACAATTCTAGAGTTATGACAAATCACTATTGCTGTGAGGGAACCATGGGTGATGACTGCTCCGGCTTCTTCAGGCTGAAAAGATTTGTAGTTATTCGCTGGCAGAGATACTCTCTAGAGGTTCCATCTAAAAACCCTCAATAGACACCAGGCATTTTTATCTTGGGTGGGCATATAGCTTTGAGTCTGGAGGAGACAATGCCAAACAAACATGCATGGGTCAAATAATCACTTCAACAGGATAACTATGAATATAGTAAAAGATTTGTATCAAGGAGACAGTAACAACCTCCCATAAAAAGGGTCCAGGGGATAAAGATAGGGTCCAGGGGACCTCAGCATCATACATACCACTGATTTGATATCTAATATTTTGAACAGCTATTGAGACATTAGAAGGATCTGGAATATCATAACATTTTACAGTTTATAATTATAAAAAGTCTAGCTAGAACTTCTTTTAGGTCTATTAGGAGAAATCTCTTGAATGTGGGATTTAATTCCCTTTTTTTATCTTCCATGGTCTTTGGGTTTTATCTCAAATAAACCTGCCAACTCTTAGTATTACTAGGGGTACATGAATTACAGGACCTAACAACACTGAATACTCTCCAGTTGGCAAGTGGAGCCACTGGCTGGGTTTGGGTTACTTCTTCAGAGGGAGAAATGATGTAGGCAACTGAATTACATAGAAATAGTGAACAATCATCTACCTAAGAGACAGCACAGCAGGAACTGGCATGAGAAGGGGGTGGTGAACGAAGGCCAGAGACAGGAAAAGGAATATTGGGACTGTCCTGCTTCAAGGTTGTATATGGTTAGATTTTTGGACTTATGTATAAACAT